>UZAN01040943.1:45800-66833 GCA_900618425.1 Echinostoma caproni | reverse complement strand
TCTTCAGATCTTCTTCAGTTACTATGGTAAATCCTTTGACCCTACCGCACAAAAAGTGAAAAGCACAGACCATTTCTTCTTGTGCGTAAAAATACGTTACTCACTAGTATGAGTAGTACCTCACGACCTAACAACAATATTGGCCGATTGTGATGCACTAAAATAATTTCTTTCTGACTAAATTCAGTTTTATTACATTGAGCAACTATATTAATGCCTTAGGTATGGACAATGAGTTATCCCTTGTTTAACTCTTTANCATGGTCTAGGTCAAGCACTACTGATGAAATGGGAGGATCCACTAAATTCTGAGCAATTACATCTGCGTAGTATAAACTAATCACAAAGATCACTGCTCTAGAGACTCATCAAGGGTCATTGATTATTATTTGGGAAAAAATATTTACTTTGGTATAAATTGTGTTGCCTATACGAACCCTCAAGTGTTTCACACGGACCCGTTGGTTCAGTTTCGATTAGACCTGTACCAACACTACTCCCTTTGTTTGATTATTAGTCTGGATTATGGAAATTGGGACCATTCTGACGTTCACCTATTTGCACTAATTTTTCGACATACTTTGCTGATCAGGTTACCCTCCTTCTCTTAATGTGTCACAGTCTTCTCCGTTTAGCATGATTTTTTTTATCAAATTTACCGATGTTGATTGAGACACATGTATTCTTCTGTTGTGTGGTGCTTTTTCCAGAACTAAACTCCAGCTGGGATTGCATTGTAGCTGCCAGAATATCTCTTCTCCTTATGCCACTTCATTTTGAAATCTCTGCTTTTTGCTCGACGGTCATTACATCCCGTCACGGTTCTTGTCTGTGCATTTGTTAGCCATTGCGTAATGCAACATGACAATGCATTCTGAGTCACCTATATGCCTATGTCCCCGGAAAATATCACATCTCAAGCTCCCATTTCCATTTCTTCCCCACCAAATCCCATTCCACCCTCCCCCAACCCCTTCAACATCATCCCCAGTACCCCGGGTTACCCGTTCGGATTCACCATCCACTGCCAGTTATGCAGCTGATTCAGTCAATGACTGCACAAATACAAGATATCGTGTAGTCACACCGCGTTACCTGTCAAAAAGGATTACCAGACGTTCATGTCTATTCATGGCTACGCAATATTGGAAATGAGGCAGCAGGTGCCAAGCGTCGGATACCAATAATTGACAAACTTTAATGGTTTCACATAACAATAAAATAAGTTATATAAAAAGTTTTGAAGCACTGGACAGCAATTGTGACCCGTTTGTATCGCATCAGTAGTGCGCGAATCCATCGACCCGAGTGGGCATCGAACCCTAAACCTCACAAGTAGAACACAAGCATACAAGCCACCGGACCGACGAATAGCTGTTTTTCATTTTGAGATGATCGATGCCCGTAACGAGCTACCCAAGGCGAGGTTGTGTATGGACAATATGAAAAATGATCTCAACAGGTGTATGGTGGTCTAGTTGGTAGTATAGTCACCATACTCTGGTGATATAATTCTAATGCAATAAATACCATTTCGCTTTTTCATCCACTTATCTACATACACACATCACACATAACAATTATCAAGGTTTCATAATCTCACTCTGTAGTCAAATCAATTTTTTCACTCACACCTCTCTCCGCATACCATGTTTGGCCTACTGTAAAACGTATTGCATTTATCCCGTCGATAAGGTACGGGAAATACGTCTGTTTGCCCAATTTAGTTCCCATGTTAGCTGAAACGGGAATTTACTCTCACAATTTTAACTGATACACTTTTATGTGCTGCATAATTTTTATCAAACTTCCAAAAACACGATGATATATCACATTGTATGATGTTAAGTATGAAACAATTCAATGTGTTATTTCATAAATTGACTACTCTAGTATACATGGGAATTATTAAGCAATCTATGGAAGCTGGAACGTCATTTTTCGGATGTTGGAGTAGAAAATTATACAAACGAGATACGAATTCGGGCGACCAAAACTACTTCTCAGGTTCTGTTGTTTTCTGGTTTGAGGCGCTTAGGACAAGGATTCAACCCATCAGAATGACTGCTCTGATTCTCAGTAGGTAGATAGAGTGTGAGGTGAAATATCATAAATGATGGAGTAGAAAACTGGTTCAATGTAATCACATCCATGTCCAAAAGATTACGTTTTCGACTGATGAACCAAGTGTCGGGTCGCGTAACCTCATTCCGGTTATATTCACTCACCTGTTCTACAACGTACATTGGGCATACATAGTCGGACGCTTATCCGACCGCATCCGTGAACATCAATCAGCTTGGTCTTACGCGAAGGCAATACGTTTATTACGTAGAGGTTGAAATTGCACCCCGTTGAGTTCAATCTTTCGCTCGATGTAAGTAGGTTTCGTTCCATTAGCCGAATTCGGGAGGGGAGGGAGTGTGTGTGGCAATTGAGAGCAGTCAAGCTCCACGTGCTAACCACAATAGTAACCGTTAGTATACACATCACTAGTCCTCCCTAGGATGCCGAGAAGCAGTTCGTGATCGCGCTTAAGCTCTCATGGTTCACTTCATCCTTCCAACCACGCGTGTCGTCACATGACTACTCATCATTGTCATCACTTTCCCCTGCAAGATCTAAGTCAGACCGGAATCATTGGGGACAGTAACCCGTCATTTCCCGTCTGATAAGAGTAAAACAAATTCACTTTTTATTGAACTTACAATGAAGAACTGAACCAAAAATAGTTTTATTTTAATTTTACTAACACGTTGTTGCATTCATTTGATCATTCTGTATCTCGTTCCTGGAAATTGCGAATGAAAAGAGGTAGGAATATTTAGAAAGTGAAATGCCTGTCTGGAATTGCATAACTATATTTGTATATGCATATAACAACGTTTTAGCATAAGAACCTTTTGTCTAATTACTGAATAATGCTCTTGTTATTTTTCGGGTGAACAAGTTCAAGTTAGAGATCACTGTGCGTATTGTACTGACAAATATTGGTGGGTACTAAAAATAGGTGACCTAAACTATAGTCATCCTTTGTGGATGTCGACGGGAAGGCAGGAGAGAAGATCCTGACCCAATAAAATTAGCGCTAATGCATCACATATCCATCACACGGACAGAGCACAGTTTGCGGACTGTGCGGTTTGAGAACGATGTGATTAGAAATTATGCCTCATCCTCCCCACCCCGCCCCTCCCCCGGGTTCCTCCTCGCCCCAACAAAGAGAACCGGTCTGTCGTCGATCTGGAGCCATTAGATCAGGCAACCAGTGCTGATGGTTAATTTTCGCAAATAATCACGTTCTGATTGGATTCCGAAAAGTAACTCAGTCCTTAATCCAGTTTATTCTGTTTGTTCACACATCTTCATCGCAGGCGTGATTGTGTTTCGTCGGATAACCTTTGCAATTTCAGAGAATTACCCAAACAGCATCCAGTTCATTGCCCCGGTTCTGTTCTATTCTATACAGTGTTCCATAATTGTCAAGCTCTACTTCAAAGACATTCCACAAGCATGTTCCAAACAAGCGAATGACATGATTGATGGAGTGTACTTTACCACGTGAAAAATCGTCGTAAAAGTGGGATTGATGAATGAACGAAAGTCCTCCGGGTGAAATGAAAGCAGATCCAGAACCTTATCATTCACTCAACCGGGGAATGCGTTTTGGTCCACTTGCATCTACCCCCTTGCATCTGAGATGCAACACTGGTCGCCCCAAAGAGATTTGATTAACGGANATGTATAATTATAAGCGGTGAATCCAAAATCCATTCTTTCTGTGTCACTGTTCAGTATTTGTTTCTACTCGAATTATGATTGGAGAGTGTGGGAGAGCTGAACCCCGGTCTGCATGGTTGACATGCGTATAGTCGTCTGCTTTTTACGCTTCAGGCCCCAGGTTTTTTTGAGAGCACAGCTTCTCCGTAATTAATTTGAATAGAGAACCCAAAATGTAGGCAACCAAGCACAGACCCCAAGCTCACTGCATTTTTGTAGATAGACAAATGGCTATTTCTACAGTTTATTCACCACTTCCGGAGAAGGAGAAGTAATCATCATATTTATTCTGAATGGCCTTGCTTTCTACATCACAGCGCTGTCCTCAGTTATATGTGATGTTTCACGCGAAGAATCGCTATCAAGCGGTAAACCAACCATCTCTTCCAGTATTACCAGCCACTGTCCAAGTCGGCTAATTAAGCGCACGGTTAGCCGCAAATCGGTAGTAGTATTGCAACATTGATCGTCTTTTTCCATAACATCTGTTCAAATTTAACACAGACCACCTCTTGTAATACATGTAATTGTTAATTGCAACCAGTGTATACAGATGCAGGAAGCAAATTCACTAAAGTTTGATTTCCACTGGTGGCAGGTGCATCGAGTTCTCTTCATGTCTACTAATTTTGTATGTTTGTGTGTGACGGACTAAGCATGATCCCCTTTCATCTGTTACTTGGGAATAGTTGGGCCTCACTTCGGACGCTTTACTGATCTGTTACGGAAATCTACACATGGCTGCATTTGTGAACAGGACGTTACCAGAGCGGCACCACACCTCTTTTTAGCCGCATCGTGCGAGTCAGTTTACAGTCTACTCTCTTTGTTCACTGTGATGTAATGGGGTGTTGATCAACTTTTCTAACACACTATACCCCTATATGTGAACGGGGTAGGTGCTCGAAAGCATACAGTTGTGCTCTTTCAAGAACTGACTACCTAATTCAAGGGCAATAGATAGTGCGTCCTATTTAATAATTAGACTTCACCCAATCACAGATATGAAGATATGCATAAAAAACCATTGGCCATGTAGGTGAATATAATGGTCATCGTGAATCTCGTCCCTGAAGTAATGCACAATCCTCACAAGTTGGGGGCTTCGCTCGCATCGAACAATGGTTTTTTCGCAACTCTTACCGTGAGAACATCTTCCAGACTGGTTAGAAGCCAATCTTGTACTTCCGCCTTGAAGCGCATCCCTAAAGGGAATCGTTTTTCCTTACCGATTATCCACCAAGTATATACCATTATTCATGCATAAAAGTCGGTGTCCATATATCGGTAAATCATTAGCACGGTAAAGTGGATCGATTTGTTATACCCCGGGTCTAAATTGTCCCTGGTTCAATAAAATTCTTTAACTGGACGAAACAATGTTCCGTAGTTTGTTATCCCAAAATTCCGGTTATGACTCTAACCGTTCCATACCTCTACCTGAATAAGTTTCTTTAATCTCGTTACTTATCAGCAGCATTCAAAGCAGTTTGAATAATCGCTTGACTCTAACAATCCCGGTTTATTTCCTTTACTGAAGCGCTTTTTGTCAAGTTACCAGGCCATCATGATGTTATAAATGCATAATATACTAATAAACCTTAATCTTGATCTTACGTCTAGAACTTAAAGTCAGGTTTTGTCTGATTTATAAATTAGGGCTTCCACATATGTCGACAGAGTTGCTTTTGAATTATCAACATGACCTTGAAACTTAAATACTGACGAGCGATCAGTAAAACGACAGAATCTGTTTATGGAAATTAATGAACTATTAACTTGTTTCGGCTATTCATATTAATAAACAATTGGGTGTACCGAGTGCTTTTCGAATAAATTCATTAGGAACACAATGTAGGCGAAAATATGTTTTCGGCAAATTACTTTCAAACCTTTGCGAGCACATTTATACGAAAAATTTCAATAGAGTCAAAGAGAAAGGTGAATGAGTTGTGTTTTTTAATGAGCCCGTGTGAAGTACGTAACCAGAATTTGCTGTGCTACATCATCGTCATGTGCACAAGCGATTTTCTCTTCTATTGGTCAGGGGGAGTTTGTGAGCTTGGATCCGTTTTTGTTGTGCGCTAATCGTTTCTGCGTTCACTGATGTCCGNTGATGTCCGAAACTGTATTGCTCGCGACGGGTGTGATTCGTTACCGTAATATTTAAAATTCATCCATGTCACATTGTTCGCTTTTACTCCTTGATGGTAATAATTGGGTCCGTATTCATTTTGATGTGCTTTGCGGGATATTATTATTATTATTCAAATTGTTTTTACCGCTACACGTTGCTGTTCATCTTTTCCCAATCGAAGATTAGAAATCATCGCTATTGGAAACCGTTGTTTGTGCCTGGTTGTAATCACCCCCACCCATCCTTGCTACTTTGGTTATTCTTTTTTTGATTGAGCACCTGTCTGCCATCTCTCGTGTTAACCGTTTATTCTATCGAACCAAAACAAGTGTCTACCACACTCAGTTTGTATTCTTCTTGATGACGAATTAGAAAGCAAAGCGAACTGTTGGATTCCCTCATTTCTCTACAGACCAAATCCCCACTTTGTCTACTATCAAAAGAGCATGGTTTCTGGACACAGTTCTACATCAGCTGTAGGGTAGTTTGTCGTCTTTAAAATGAATTAACTGATCTTAGGACTGACCGGATTGGCCCGGGACTGAATGAGAAAATCAACAGGTGTTGTGTGAATGTTTTCCGACTCGCTATCTCCACGGGCAATCTCAGTTTGCCACATTAGTTCACCTGTTCAAACAATTATTACTCCAAACATGAAATATCCCTCTGATATTGGACAGTAGTGGAGCGACGCAATCGTTAATTCGCACCGCCCAGTTACACTTACTCGAACACAGGCACAAAGGCACACACACATGCAAACTGGTAAATATAATCTATACTCATATGTTTGGTACCATTATTAGAGGTGGGCAAGCAACCAATTGCGAAAGCATCTGTTTTTGTATACTTATACAGATACACATACACAAACATACGAAATCACTTCAAGCTACGACCTCTGTTTTTTCCAAAGACATATCTGGTGTGAAACATGGGAAACAAATACTTCTAAATGTATTATTTTTAAAGCAATCACTTCTGTTTTTCAGAATCATACAATATACGCGATTTGATCATTCCCCACCGA
This sequence comes from Echinostoma caproni, assembly GCA_900618425.1. Taxonomy (NCBI): domain Eukaryota; kingdom Metazoa; phylum Platyhelminthes; class Trematoda; order Plagiorchiida; family Echinostomatidae; genus Echinostoma; species Echinostoma caproni. The sequence continues at coordinate 59,886 of UZAN01040943.1, read as the reverse complement.
ACTGGAAATGAATAGCCTCTTCATTCCTGTTACGATTCACTGGCAGTATGTTCCATTCTTTTGTAGTCTCCACTAGGACGCCAACCAAAACTCCTCGGATTGAGGGTTGAAAACCGTTACCATAGAGCTAGTAGGTAGACTATATCAGCATTCGAAGTCTCAGCCAAATCGATATCGGAGATGGTACATGAAAAATTAAATACTGCTATGCACACTGGCTGGTTGCGGTCTATGACAACCCATTAAATATCGAATGACAGCTATTGCACTATGCGCGCCGAAGTCGGTCGACTGTGGAGGTTCAGCCGTTAGAGACTATTGTTTTGTGGTAACGTGTCCGTAAGCGGAACAACACGTCTATTCTGTTTACGGCAAAGACCAAAGGTAGCAATTCATCACTCAAGTGCCAACCAGCAGCAGATGAACCATAGCCAACAAGGAGCAGGTCACGTGTTCTTCTCAAGTATCTGAATTCAATTCGGTTGCGATCAACGGGGTTGGTAAATAGACGAATGAAATAGTCCAATCAAAGCTGCATTGAATAATAAACTAGTCAGTTGGCATAGTCAACTTTTGTAAGCTCTTGAATATGATCATCCTGGAATAACAAAATATCCCCGTGGCGAAAAATCCTGACGCATTTCCATTCTCAGTATTGTATGGTCACTTGAGTGGAGCAATCAAGATATGTTTAGGGCTTGTGTTTGTGGAATGAAAGTACAGGGGTATTTAGTTGAGACCTACTCATGATTTTGACCACAACGCGTTTAAATGCAGTCGTTGGTTACCGTTTCCACATCGGCCTAATAATGTGTACCACATTCTTAAGTGTAGGGGACAAAAGTGTTCTGCGAGTCCAATTAATAACTTGAATTTGATTTTCCGATTTTCTTATGTTTCAAATTCTTTTGTCCTAGCCTGTGTTTGTAGACTGCGTAGCTTATCCTTCCACATACACAAGCTACGATAATTTAGAGTGAAGCATGAAACTATATTTTTTTGTCAATGCATTCTTCCTGTCATACTTTATTGTTCGCCTGTTATTTGCTATAGACTACTTAAAAACGATCTTGATACTCTTCGTCGCTATTCAATACTTATCAGCCGTGTTTCTCGTATTTCTTTAAAGACTCTAACCACAAAGTGGTGTGATTTTTATACTATTTTATGTGAGAATTCCGCCGATAAGATACTCAAAGACCCCAGTTATCCGCTCTACCCCGATATATATGCTTGCGGTTCCCACGCGCTACAACCCGATCCAATTTTCGCTACTTACCCTCCCGCATACACCTTAATTGTAACTCAACGATTCCCTATCTAGCTCGTATTCTAACTGACAAGGTGAAGATCCGCAACGAAGTAATTTTAAACCTACACAGATGAACATTTGTTAAAGTTTTATCATTGTTGTATAGGAATTTTCATTTCATTTTTTATTCCATTTTAAAGGTGAACACATTTTTCGACCAGAATGTAGACACAGTTGACTGCACAAATCAAAAAGACGGATTAATTTTCGGTGAATAAAATCATCTTGCCTAGTTTGGCTTGTTTGGCTGCATCAATAATCGGCTTTATATATAACTTATCACCTCAAACCCCATTTGCGACAAGGAAAAATCATGAATTACCAATCTAAGAAACTTTGTGTAACCTTGTTGGCCATCATTAGCAACAGACCTTTCCTCTACCGATGAGGTCTTGGATGTGATCCTTACCGGAGTCAATGGATGCATGTCACTAATTGTACTCGTTCCCGGTAAGTTGTGTTTCTTTGGTAGCCAGTTTCTCTGTTCAACAACCGCAAACAAATTGATTTCCCCAAACCGCTTTACTATAAGAAAACAACAGCACTGTATGTGTAGATATTTTTTGGCAGGAACAGTACGGAAAAGTTGGGCATCAGCAAATTGATGATCCTGTGTTTTACATCAGTAATTCGGACAACAGAAACAAACAAGCGTTTCTACAAACATAGTCGATGTGTAGCGAGNGGGGGGGGGAGGCACAAGGGCACTGGTGGGTGATTTAATCGTTGCGGTATTGTGCCACACAGATGATAATATTCCCGTCCTTGAAATCAGGCCCACTCCCAATTCTACTTGCACATTCTCACTTACCTTGTATGATTCATTATGAGTTCGTCAGCAACCAGTGGAGTTCGCTTCACTTCATTACGCTCTACGTTGATGATGATGACGATTACAAATCGGTTAGGACAATCGCCTGACCGTGCGGCCGATATACGTTGTTGTGTTGTTCACCACCCCATGTTTTATTTTAAGCAACTATATATGGCTCTTAAACCTAGATCGCCAAACCGGCTTGCTCGGTTAACTCTGAACAAGGTCACCGGGAATATAATCAAGGATTGAGGTAGGTCATCGAGAAGAAAACTGAGGATATTTTCAGATACGGTCTTCTGATGTTCATGCCGTTCATTTTTTATTACATCCCAAACACTTCGTTTGGGGATGTCAAAGTTCCACAAGGAAGCATTTGGCTGTCATCAGTCATATTGAAGCAATTAATGAGCAAATAGGGTAGCAACGTGAAATGATCGCACTTAGACAAGTTCAGTTTCATTGAATCCCCTTATCGAGTGCAATTTATAAAATGATACACAGAACCTTGTGATTCACTGCATTTGTGCCACTGCAATTTCGTATCTATTTACGATCCCTGGTGCACGTTGGACTTTCAAAAGAGAAAAGTTTGAGCGATCGAGATGGAGAGAGAGGGAGCGACAAGGAGGAAATTCGATCTATTTGTGGAGTGAATTGAACACTACTTCAGTGAAATATTTTTTGCATCCACAATCACCACGTATTGGTCAGTGGGGGCAGAGGTTCTGTAGTGTTAAATCACTACTGTACCTTTTGGTCAAATAAACGTTTGTTTGGGTCGCATTTGACAAAAGTAGAATGGTTTCCGTAAGAAGACGAAGGTCAAGGTGGCAACAAACAATTGTCTTGAATGTGATCGCGACCTTTGTAACGGATAACCGGTCGCGGTTCAGAGTGCAGCGATGCTCTGTCTACTGAAGTGAACACATTTTGAGACAGAATAAGCGATTTGCTTTTCCCCAGTTGGCAGTAGAAGCAGCCAAGAGTGAATTGAGAGAAAAAAAAGAAATAATAATCTTTTCATCAAACCGCCTCCGGTTTTGCCGCATGCGATACATAAGAAGTCGGTGTTTTCTCTCTTCCTCGGGAATTATAAAGATAGTAGTTTTCAATACTTCCGCTTTGCGACCAAAAGCTTAACTCTGACTTAAATGGTCGATCACCAGAACTTTTGAAGCACGTTTTTATGTTATCTCACACCAACATTTATAATTAGTTAAAGTGGTCTTGCTCTAAAAATGTCGACAAGTCGAAGTTATCGTTCCAGCAGCGATAAACCTTTCCATTCCAGCCCACAGGGTTGTGACTGGAGACACGGCAGAGAGGCAGAAGTAATATCCAGTGCTTATGAGTTCCAAAATGAACATATTTAACATCCAGGACTCGTGTTTTGACTCTCCCTCTCGTTCAGAAAGCCTAATGTTACCTAAAACTAAAAGTATAAAGTCAGTGAAAACTTGAAGAACTCTCAATAATTGAGATATAGGCACAATTAGCATGGCATACTGTCCCTGGCCTACGCATTCGCTTGAACTAAAACAAGTACATGTTTAATTGGAGATTATGCTCGAACAAGTTATTACAATTTGTTCCTGTTGGATATAAATTAAGTTTCCACTTATTGCAATCAATTTGTTATGCATTTGTTTCTTTAATTTGATAGACCACGGGGGAACTGTATTCAAGTCAAGTTAAGCTTTATGCACCCCTAAGGGTAGATTTTCAGCACTTTCCACAGGTTATACTAAAAAACATTGACTCTCAGGATCACTTAAGGGACAGCCAACCACCACGCCATCAGCACACTTGCACGTGATAGCTTTGGTCGGGATGGGAAAGTTGTTAATGTACAGTAAAAGAAGATATGGAGACACCCTGACTTCTTGCGGAGGGGAAAATTTACCGTTAGAAAAAGTGTATTGTGTTCTTCGTGAGAAGCAGTTAATTGGGACGTTGAACACGTCAGATACCAGGCAGCTATCCGAAAGAGGTTGAATAAGAGTGCCGTGATCAAATGATCCGAAAGCATTGGCATAAGCAAGAACAGCGAAAGAGACGATGCTAGATCCTTTATCCAATGATGAGGAAACGGAGTGAATAACGTGAGCAACAGCATCGAGAGTGATAAACAAAGTTTTATAGGTAAATTGAATAAGGTTATGAACAAAAAATAGAGGGGTTCATCTGATTTTAAACAACTCTTCTGAAAATTTTCAATATCGCTGATGTGCAAACGTTCCGTCTGTATTTGGAGGGATTCTGTCTTGGTATTGGATTGGTGTACTCTATGAATTACGGAGTTTCAGGTCACAGGATGAGATACGCGCATGTAGATCGATAGAAATCCTAAAAACGACTTTGATACCCTAGGGGAAAAGCTGTAATCACGAAGTGAGAATCTTGTTGATTGTACAGGCAAGCGTTGTTGTGGTCTACTACTCACACTGATGAGTAGCATGCTTGCACAAAGAAGCGGTTGTCATCGGTGCGTGAATTGAAGTATTTATTACTATAACGAAAAAGAAAGGTGATCAAGCTGTCGCGCTGAAAATCACCAATGAGGAAGCATTCATGAAAGTACTAGCCAATTGTCGCATATTGAATGCTTCGTTCTGTAATCTCATTTAACTCTATCCCATGCTGTTCCTTCGTCTCCCTTGTTTGTTTCTTCCTCAGACCGGCACCAAACTTGTAGAATTGTAGCAGAAGGATGTGAAAAGCAAACTATTGCGTAGGTTAGGCGAGTAGTCTTGGGACGGAGTACGAAAAATCCCTTTTCTCTCTCACTAACTAACCCGTTTGCCCTCTGTGGCAGCACCACCATATAAGAAGCCAATTTTCATAAGACAGCTATCTACAGATGAAAATATGACGGAAATAGTTACTCGAACGCTGACCAAAACGATCGGTCTGACGTTCCATGCAGCGAAACTGCGTGCCACATCAGCTTTCAAACCAGCGTTCAGACCGCAACTCAAAAGTGAAGTTCCTGTTTCTGCGATCTCATTCTGCGTACACTCTTTCACTTCTTCCTGTAGTACTACGTATATCGGTCTTACGAGCAGCCGCTTGACTCAGAGAGTTCGTGAGGATCATCGGGCTTGGTTGCCCACTGGGATGGCAGTCAATTATGAGCGCACTCTGCTCACATCCTATTGACTTGATCACGGCGTTTCGCCCCTTCCACCTAGTGTGTGAAAAACAGTTTAAGTGAATTGAACATCGCATCCTGGCCAAAGCGGAGGCAAAATAAATTCTTGTTCTCAGTCCACAAAAACAAATCAATGCATCTCTCACGACGTTCCACTCATCGTATTTTCACTCGCCCAACCCAACCTTTATCCCGTCTTGACTAGACACCACACCAGAAAAAGTAGACATTTATATTCGTTTAAGTTAATTAATCATTTTTGATTTTGCACTATCTCTGCCCTCTCGTTTTTTATCCCAGTAATCTAAATTGTGATGCATAAGCCACAAAAGATGGATCCGTGAAAACAAGTTTTGTTCACTGCATTGTGAATTATTCAGAATATTTGTTGGTGGTCTAAAACGACCGCCTATGGAAGTGTGGAATCTGTCGTCGATCATCATCATCATCCGAATCATCACCATCATCATCCCAGTCATCATAATCATAACTTTCCCGGTAGTGATCCACACTGAAACAAGACACGCAAAATAATTTTTTCGAGGGTAGGTAAAATAATACACGAAGAGGGTTGACAATAATTTTCCCATTTGAACAGACAGTGTCCTTGTAATCTAGCACCCAGTGAAAACTTACTATACTGGATCTTACCGATTGCGATGAAGGATTCACTGATTCCCCAAACACACGGATCTTTCTCCTACTCTCTTACCACGCTCTCCAAGCCAATTCCGTTTTATTTTGACCCACTTCAACCCGAGTAGACACTTTACCTTTTGAGGGTCTTGATTAGTAGTACACAGCTAATTGAATTCATAGTCTTACTTGCTCCGCAGGAGAACCTATCAATACGTTCGGTCAGACTACCTGAAAATACAATCGGTCAGCACGATTGAGGTTGTCGAAGACTGCCACTCGGATAGTAACCGCTTCACTCGGTCCACTTCACTCATTCTAGCAATGAGTTCACGAGTTGCGTTAAACACAGTCCCACTGTTTTCCCCTCTTAGAGTAGTACTTGTTATTATTATTATTATTATTATTATTATTATTATAGTAGTAGTGGTAGTAGTAGTAGTAGTAATGGTGAGTACGTTTTCGACGCAATTGATCAAGTCTGCCAATGCCCTCCCTCTCTCCCTCTCTACACAAATACGCTTACGAGGAGGGTCTATTTTCTTGCTACTTCAGTTTCCATTCACTTTTTAAGACTAATTTTCTCCCTCCTCATTGAAGAACACAGCTTGTGCGGTGGTGGATACCCCATCACTTTGAGATGGAGTTACCGCGATGGAACCGAGTCAGTCAGTGGGCTGTGATCAAAAACTACTGGCAGCGGGCACTTACGCATGTACGCACACACGCACACACACGCACACACAAATACACACACATATATATATATACAAGCAACCAACACAGTCGGTATTACCGAACGAGCGCTGTCTGAGTTGAGCAAACGACTGCCACTACTTCAGCCCACCAAATTCACTTAAGCCGTGAAATGCACGCCCGGAGGTGACAATTTTTGCACCCCAAAATGAACTAGAGATATTCTAATCAAATTTTTTTCTACCTGGTGTTCCGTCTCATCCTGTCGCTTGTTCCATTGAACAATTTTCTCGAACGACGCAACGTTGATTGAATTAGGGCAATGAGGGCTTTGGACCCCGATAATCGTGGTTGCTGATTGAACATTTACATGTATGAGTCATCCACAGCCACAGTATTAGGGAAATTGACTGCGATTAGGAAGCAGTTTGTGACCGGTGGAGCCGGCTGAAACCTGTTTCCGTGTTCATCTGGTCCCCAGGGGAGCGAGAGGTGGCTTGGGGTGATATTTGCTTTTGTTAGTTAACTAACTTTGGCGCGATCTGGTTGATGAGGCTGTGCACGGGAATAGGAACCACACAATAGCCATTGTTTTCCACTTTATCAAGCATGAATTTTATTCACCCCCGGGTAGCTTGACTTTCTTTGTTTGTGCGCCTTTCTGAATGACGAATTCATCTAAATTGGATTTCTTTACCGGGTAATCAAGAGATCATGTTTCACGGGACATTGCATGAAAAACTCAATATCATCATTCTTTCGGCAAATTTGGAGTTTGGTTTTACACAGGATAATGATTGCTACATCCATCCACCTGAAGTTTCATGCTATTTACCTTTCCGAATCCCAAAGATTGAGAGAAAGAAACGATGTAAGCAAGCAATAAGCCAGTGAAAATCAGGGCGCATCCTTTGCGAAAAATCATGCAGAGGTAAACAAGCAACATATTCACAACTACGCATACAGTTACAGATACTTGAGGACCTTTATCATTTTCAACACTAATCGGACAACAGCAATAAAAGAAACGGTAAGCTTTAGTTATAAACTAAAACAGCACAAAGGAGTTTCGCGAAAGGATCCTGCAAGCAGTGGATGATGGTTGGCTGACTTGGAGTGACTAACGAGGAAATTCGGACAAACCTCCTTGCAGCAGATAATCCATTTACCATTAAAATTTGTTCAAATAAACATAATTCATATTTTCTTTTATTAACAGTAAACCTTGAAATACGCATCATTCAGGGATTGATTGAAGATGGAGCCTTATTGCTTAACTAGAAATCGAATAGGTGGAAAGATATTAAGAAAAAAAATGTAGGGATTTATGTCCCTGATTGATGGTGTTTAGGTGATTCGAATTCTGCTACTTCCCCTACGAACTGGACTCCTATCTTTTCGTACTATGTGATGGCCCATGAGTTAGTTGTTTCATCCAAAAAAACATCATTCGAATAGTTGTGATTCATTGTACAGCTGTCGGATAAGTGAATCAATAAAGTAACCTGATAGCATAGCACATATTGCTACCTCTAGTACCGCTTGTGTCTGCTCATTGTGGATGTGCCTCTAACCAATGAACAGTCTAGTAGACAAAGTGATGGAGAGACGACGCTGGCAGACGATACTTTCGGGGTATATTGTTGCTGAAATTTCTCTTGATCGATGAGAACAACAGCATCCTCAGAGATATCATCTTTGTTATATCCACATCAACGATAGCTTATTATCGAACAGCCATCTACATGATGAACAGTATCCTATCCTTGACTTAGATAGGAGCCTGATAACATACAGCTTTACTGGACATCAAACTGTCATCTCTTCCGGTCGTCAGACAATGAAGCATTTTGTCAAAAATAACCACAAATCTACGGTCGAACCCGAGCGTGTTTTTTTTCCAAAGTGACCTCGATTCGGTATCAGGATATCAACGTTGAAATTAATACAAGAATTGGCTCACTTCAACTTGCTCACCGTGAGAAAAACTTGTTCTGGGAAATTTCTTACAGTTTCTCACTTTCACATGTATCCTGGTTCTTATCTGGGAAAGATGGAAATGGTTGTGTATAGCTTAAAATCCAAATAAACGTTATTAGTGATACCTTCAGTTGGTTGTTTTCCTGTTAGGCGGGTTGAGAAACAGATTCGTTAACATGTGACCGCTGAGCGCAAAATATAGGTCGATCTGGACCAATAATTATATTGACCAATTGATTAAATTAATCCGGTCATGTTCCACATGGAGGACGCATTATTAGTGTAGGTAACACTAATCTGGGGTGGGAAGTGCTGTTTGTTTAGGTCCACCAGGTGGCTTGCACCACTCGAGTGTTTGGAAAACCCTCCGGCAGTGAGCTAGCTATTCCTGTGAGGCGTTTCCCGGTGTTGTGCTGAGGCTTGTTTATGTGTGCTTGCGTTGCTGTAAGCTCGAGATAAGTGGTCTATCCACCATTTTGTTTCAAAAGTATGACCTTTGACCGCGCCATTTGATAGACGGGGTCGAAGATGGACTATAGAAATCCATGGAATTTCTCACCCTACCCCATCCATCTGTCCAATCTACTGTACACATGGTGCACGTCAGAGCACGGTCGAACTAACTAACACTTAGCGATACGTGCCATCATCATTGGTCAAAATCAGATAACAGATGGATCGGCTGTGCGTGTGTATAGGATAGATAGCCCTGCAGGAGCAAACACCAATTTTGAGGACAAGAATACAGAGAGAGCATGGAGTAAGTGAGAAAGAGCGAGAGGGACAGTCGAATGCTTTTGCTCAGATTCTCTCCACGAGCATTTTGCTTATCAAACGATTCGTGGTCGAACGAGAATGCTCCCACAAGATGCGTGAGTTGGATGGAGCAGCATTTTTCTGGAGTTGAATAGGGACTGAGGAAAAAATAAAACGCAACCAGCAGTGGAGTCGATGTGTGTCTATGTTTCAGTTCTAGGCCATAAAAGAAAGGAAAATCAATTGAGTCCAAATACAACAAAGTAACAATGTTAGCGAATAAGATCGTGAAACTACAACACTCAACAAATGTGAATGAGTTCACCTACATCTGAAAAAGGTCCTTTCAGGAGTTTCTTTTGATGTATGAAAAATGATGGTGGGCTACAAGATAGCTCGAACCCTGAATGTCTCATAGGGGGAAGGTTTAGACACACTGCCATTGAATCTGTCCAACCGGCTTTGTTCAATAAGTTCTCTATCCCTACTGTACTAACCAACTAATATTGATCATCATTATCATCATCATCGTCATCATCAACAACAATAACAATTACTTATTCAAATCTCACTACTTGTAAGAACAACTTCAAGCCACGTTAAAGCCTGCACCAACTGGTTGATAAAATGTGTCCTTCAGGCGTACACAAAAGCAAACAAACATGAACACACACGTTTGTTGCACACTGATCAGTTCGTGCATTGGTTCCACTCATCCCATCAGTCCGCTTTTCGGAGTTCACCTTTTTAAACTGCATTCTCGAACAATCCTGTATTACTCTCCTTAACCTGAATCTTTCATCAATAAAAACAATTACATGCGAGTGCTGTTGAAGTTTGAGCCGTTAATTTTTATAGCAATTGTTTTAGCATTTTCTTTCTTTTTTAATATTCTGAAAAAAAGTTTGTTTCAAAAACCCTTGCGCAGACTAAAAGCCACAAAATATTCCTTTGATCAATTTCTAGGGTAACCAGCCTCAAGTTTTCTTCAGAAAACAGACATATCATTGAACAAAAAATGCAACAATTCTTTTGGTAATCGTTTCATCTCATCGTACAACAGCCAGAAATACTTGACTTGTCAGGTTTCATCATAAATGCTCCAATTAACATGGAAGCATTCAAATTGACTCGTAGAAGGCTATTGGAATTGGATATAAAAAGTAGGCAATGTTTTGCCACCAAACAATGTCGCGTGGACAAAAGAAGTTTGGCCGATTCTATCGTATTCAATTTGAGAGAGACTTGTTAGGAATACATTAGCAAAATAAATCCCAACTGCTGCCGGGTGGGAGATGCCAATATCCCAACAGACCTTAGTACAAGGAGGATAATAATATGCAGTGCTTATTGATACAATAATAATAAATATCAAAACGGATCCCGAGAAATATCAGGTAACAACTCTTTCCTAATTTATCTTGTAATCATTCAATAACTGTTAAATAACTAATAACTAATTACGCGGTCTTTTATTTATGTATTTTCACGAATTGAGCACTGGGTGAAGGAGAAAAGTCTACTGTGTTTTTAACTTGAAAAAATGTGGATTTCATTAGACAGCACTGTAGAGAGAGAGAGAGAGAATGATGTGCTCAACGGGATCAGAAATCATCCTGTTCGTTACTTCATGAACTTGACTGCGAGTGAGTGGATACAAAACTCCTCTTGTGTTATAAATCATATGATTAAACCCGATTACAGAATGGAAAATTTTGTTTGTCATTCCATTTCATCTAGTCCAGATCACGTGACTCATTGGTTACACTGGTGAGGCACTACTCATCTGTTTTCCACACAGTGATCGGATTGTTCTTGTGCGGACCGGGTCACAGGGGCTCAGATCTCTCGGCATCCGAAATCTCCGCGGTTGGTTGTGGCTCCCCTCGGTGAGCAATTGAGGGGCAACTGAAGGACACTTGCACTCACCAATTTGTGATTTCCCTCTCGAGGGGTCAATGGTGAGTGCGAATGGCGGTTGTGATGACTTGGCCGAAATCTCATGCACACACTCACCGCCTGCGGTGGCCTATTCCGCGTGGCGCAGCGAGTGTTGCACGCTTGGATCAACATTGAATTCTGCGGATGACCTGTCCCCGATAGAGTGTATTACCCGGCGGAACGTCAGTCTTGAAGTCACCTTAGTCTAATACTCTTCTCCCTAAGCCTCGAATCAGAGATGTCGTGCAACCGCTGAGACTGAGGGAGGATGTGTGTGCTTGCTGAAGTGGAAACAGGGGTTTAAGTTTTTTTCCATTTCGCACTCCGTTTTCGATTGATGCAGCAGGGATACAAACATAACTTCTGACTCACACGCTGTCCCACAACACCGAGCCTGACGATTTGCGGTCTCAAACCCTCATCTGAACAGTGACCGAATCAGTGTGTTGCCTGAGGTGTTTGAGGTGGGAAAGAAACCCGTCCAACTGTGGAGAAGGCAATCAACCGAAATCACACGTTCTTGGTTGAAGTGAACTGTGGGATTTGGCCCATATCTCTGCTTGATTGTTTTTCCCTGTTCGTTCCACATAGCCTGTTGTCTTTGATGGGAATGCGTCTTAGCAGAGGACAAATGGTAAAACATGTTCACTTAAGTAGTTTGCTTCATAAGTCAACCGATAAATCGAACTTGTGTGTGTCGGGGGTATGTGGGTGTCTGCAAAAGAAACAAAACATCGTGAGAAAAATTTGGACCTAATTTTGCACCCAATTCTGTCGACCAGCATAGAGCCCACATAATGTGTGCGTTGAAAATAAGACGCAACAGGAGCCACTAACGTTAAATTGATATTCTTCAAAAGCTTCAGGGGTCTTAGATCAGTTGACTATGGATGAGAATATTTGTCAGGCGGTATACAGAGGTATAGCGCAAAAGTCTCTCTCTAGATTGGTAGTACCCATGCAAATCCAAAGCATTCACTCATTAAAAGGCACGCTAACACAGTTGATGTTGCGGACATAATTTCACTGTGTCCACCTGGTTACCAGGTGCACAGTTCCCTACAAAGATGCAATATTTCCGACTATTAGGGTTGATAAACAAGTGGAAAAGGGTTGATCATTTCAGGATTACACTGCTTCGATCGAATCTGGTTTGACAGGGCCTGATTTATCGTTTATCTGCAAAACCACAGAGTAAGATTCATTGATTAGATCTACTCAGACCCCGCCACCCCCCCCCCGCCNNNATCTGATCATATCTAATTGCTGCTTTTGATTGGGTGTCTGCGGTAATGGCCAGTGAGAATGAAGGGATGTTTTAACCTGTTCTCCCCCGCCCCCCACACTGGAATCAATTTTTATAGACCATTTCTAGACAGCGTCTGTAGAGTACTGATAGGCTTACCAAACCAATGCACAAGAATGCTAAGGTAAGTATATTTCCAATAGGCACAATACTAATAGGGATCTTGGCAATCGTTTAACAAAAATGTAGACAATTTGGGCCTCACTTTGCTATGAATTATAGGAGACGACAGTTAAGGTTTTGGAATAAAAGGGGAGGGGGCAATCTGGGTACAGAAGTCCGAGTGGATGCTATCTATTGCGGTTACCATCCCTTTTAGTAACCAAAGAATCGAAGCTCATTGTTTCACTAGCTGAACCAAAAGAAAAAGCCATTCAATTCGAGGAAATTCACCTCGTTGACAGGCCTATTATAATCTCGGATCGGTTGGGTATCAACTAATGAAGTATCGCCTGAAATTTCGAATACTCGTTTTCTACTGCGATACTGATTCACCGCTCTTCGGCCACGGGATTAAAAAAAAGTCAAGATATGATATTGAGGTACATTTGAAATGAAAAGGATACTCAGACGTATCGTTGAAAAATTCACGTCGGTAAATCTATTACGAGATTTTTGAACTACTGCAAAAGGAGACACCAGGACATATTAATATGACCTTATGCAAAAACTTATGGTCATTGAAACCCATGGGATTTCCTAGAAATTCTTTTACTCGTAAGAAGCAGTGAACAAATCTATCCTAACTCAGCACAGCATCTAGGTAAAAATTTTTACTACCCTATCAACTAATGTGATTTCGGAAAATTGACTCTTGTAAGATAATGCGCCTACCATGTTTAGCTCGAAGTCTGTCTGCTTCATTTGTTTAAAACCCTCTGGGACCATACATACTTTTAGGGGCAAATTTATATGATTGACGTTTGGCAGCCTTGATTCTAATAACAGTGAGAATCTGGTTATTGTGATGGGAATAGCGATTACAAAAAATGCATACACATACACACGCTCACGGTGGATATCACGGTCCGCTTGTGGAATAGAAAGTAGTACATCCAAAGCTTTGACAGCCCTAATGTGCTGAACGCGACGCACCCCAAAAAGCGGCATAAATAAATAGAGAACCGAGGAAACCAGACCGCTTATTAACCATTTTACAGTTCGCCTAGTACGCACTGCGTAACATGTCCATTGGAAAATAGATAAAACTCTGTTGATTGTATTGTGTTATCGCGTGGCTGACTTCAATAGTGCCATCTGGTTAACATTTTTCAAATTAAGTATCCACCTCTCTTGTTTGCTTTCGAGGAAAACCTCAATTATTTGTCTATTTGTAACCCACTGTATGTTGGGTGATATAACCATAGCAAGTATCGTACGTTTCGTTTATTTTCAGGCATTTTCTATTGAATGAGACAAAATATTTCGTCCACAGTGAAATGCTTAACTATATAGTGTCTAACATATCTTTGCATCCCGAAACGGATTGAT
>UZAN01040943.1:4842-34892 GCA_900618425.1 Echinostoma caproni | reverse complement strand
ATCAAGCTACTTTGGTTGTCTGGGAGCGGGGGGGGGGAAGGCGGGCGGGTCGAATTTTGATGAACGTGAAACACGAAAGGTTTGCCAATCGAATAGTTAACTCAATTAAATAAAACTGAAAACGAATCAAGTTAAATTGAGTAATATTTTTAGCCCCGGTTGAATTGCTCGAACACCAAAATAAATTGTTTTAGGGATTGACTCGGCTGGTTTTGTGTACTGCTTCCCCAACGGACAGCGTGGATTAGGATATTACAGAAAACCAGCCGAGTCAATCCCTAAAACAGTATATGGTTCTCTTCAAAATAAAATCAATAAACTGCTCACAATTAATGTGAATGTAAGTCCAACCTGGTAAGTTCAACCAACAGACCCCCCTTGTGGAACACGTGATTTGGTGAATGCTTTCGATTCGACCCATTGCTAACACACGGTTTCCATGCAGTGGGTCTTGAGTTCAAATCCTAGACCGGACGGTGGGTATGCACCAATGATGAGCTCCAACAGGAGTGGAACTGGTGTCTTGCGTCGACTGAGTGTGCATGGTTGACTGGACTGTTCACGAAGGTGAAGCGTGAATCATGGCCATTCAAATTCAGTATTAAATATCATAACAAAAACAAATGATTCTTCATTGAAGACGATGTTGAGAATATTCCTCACTCATTGAAGTAAACAGCTGTTTAAAGGACCAGAAGTAACAAAGTTTCAAAATATTCCCTCCCACAGGTCAGAAATATCAGTTCACAACAAAACCCTTGACTCTTCGAAATAATAGAACAAGAATAAACTCATTTAATTTTCCAGCAGCACAAGGACTGAGAACAGCAATCATTTAGTAGCGGGGAAGCAAGCAACACATAGAATAACTATTTTTTCCAAAGAGAACCAATCAAATCTACGAGTGTGCTGCGTTTAGGTCAACCAGTTAGTTAATTTTAATGATGGTCATTGAATGCGTTGCTTGAAGCTGACGGGCAAGTAAAGGCCCAAAAGATTGTCGAGAAGGTCAACCGTGTAGCTGTTCAAACGCAAAATAACACATTTAACTGAGTCAGAAAGCTTACACTATGGGTTCCAAATGTACTGATTAGTAAAAGGAGTAAGTTAACGCAGTGCATCAGTGTGTTCCGGTTACATTCCAAAGGCAACAAGGGTAATCCAGAGTTTAAACAATTGCGAACTGGGGATAGAGAGTAGTTTATTCACAGCACTGTCGTTCGAAAAACGACCATAGTCGAATTGTGATCAACAACTAATGAAGCTTGCTAATAATAGTGATAATCTATTTGTGGCCACTGATTTTATGTACAATTATTGTATAAACTACGCTGACAGAAAACCACATTCCACTGAAGCCCATCAAATACGAAAAATATAGGTGACGGCGATGGGCTCTTGACTGGCGAACCAGCAAGCGATAGACCGGCGGCCCATATCGCTTCGTGACCGCTGAACGAAACGATAACAAAGGAAAATGGCCGAATTCGTCAACCACAGACTTTTTTGGTTACTCCTCAAAAGTGATTGCAGCTTGGTTGTGAATTACTGTCAGCTTTACCGTATTGTCAGAACCTTGCGCACAAATGTGGTGACTGAGTTCCTAAGACCCCCCTACCCCCGGCAAAATATGCACCAACAAACTGCTGACCTGAAGCTGCAGCACTTCGTTGTGCAAGGAAGGGCTAGTGGTGCGCCCCCGAATAACAGGCTGGGTAGTGGGGAAGTTTCTGTGAACTTGGATAAATTTGATAAAGTTGATTTATCCATTTCCATGTGGACTACTGAGATAAAATTAAACTGAAATGAGTATTTAGCATTTTCTTCCAATCAAATAAAGTTATACATCAATCAAGTGTTCAGTTCACGAATCCAACTTCGTCTGAATCCAACAACCGGTCGGGGATAGAGACGATGTTGCCACCTAATTTTCAGCGATATTAGAATTGTATTTTTTACTCTAATCCCAAAATCCGAACTAATTATGACTAGAGACGTGTCACTTTAATTTTCACCAATGTTTGTTCAAGTTTTGTCAACAGTAGAGGAATCACACAACAGTTCAGCGCATTTTCCCAACCTGTTCCAGGTTTACACCCCCGGATACCCTTACAAATATAAGGTTTTGTTTAAATTCCCACACCACAAGCCCCATTTGTTTTGTTTTTCAATCTGAAGAAGAAATTGCAATTCAATGTGTGTCCAAATTTGCCAATATATATATATTTCACTAGCTATTCAATTATTTCACCACGATGTTGAATTTACATTCCAATTTTCCCTGAAGATAAGTTTTATTTACCTTTTAAAATTATTCTTTTTGTCACAAGCGGAGATCATATATGTGAATCAGTGGTACAGGTAAGTCATCGAAGCTGAAAAAACCGAGCTTAATTGACCAAATGAATGATTAAGTTCACAAATCACGATGCCCAAATTATCCACACAAAGACGTGACTGAATGCACCGTTACGCTAAAAGGTGATGGAATCATAAAGCTAGAGACAGAGCTGTTTTGTTGCCGAGACTCTAAAAGATCATGGGAGCGCAACTTGTTGTGGATCGATATAAAAGTTGCACAAGGGACTGTTTCAACTGAAGTAACCAAGGTTGCACATAGTGTTGTACTCCCAAAAGGTGGTGCTGGTCAAGGAATATTGTTTATTGAAGATTTAAGATGGGATATAACCAATTTACCCTAAATACCACAAAATATCTCACGAGAAACATGCCATCGTCGTTCCTGGCAGCACACCAGGTAACGCATAAGGCAGTCGGTAGTTATTCTTTCAGACCCATCACTTGGCCCTCGGTGTAATTGTTATATTTTTGATCCTTAAAATAAATCACCAACTATGTCACCCACTACTTACAAGTGAGTAGTATCTCACCACAATATTAGTATTTTTATGACTGAGAGAGAGAGCCATAAGTGAACTGCTCAAAAATACCTGTTCGCTTCGGACAGTCATTTGGTTAACTCTACACATCCCTTATAGGGATATCTTGAAATTATGCTTACGTAAACGGGGTGCCGTAAACTCCCTGCTGTCTACTTCAATAATCGGTCACACTTGGTCACTTGGTTACTTTACCCTACTTTATTCTCCCTCTCCCCAATAAACATAAAAAGTGTGGTAGTAGTAGTAGTATTACATGGATAATACGTCTTAAGTATCACAACACCGCAGCCCATTCCCAGTGAGAATTGAAATACTTGGAAGTAACATGTCAGCTTTTGCTCGTTAGTCCCTTGAACAGTTGATCCAAAGCATTGTCGTCTTCGGTGCTTCCTCGCTTAACAGATGTGTACTTTAATTGTCCCTTCTATGGATTGCCATTTGGAAACTGTACTGTTTTAGTACTGTAAAGCTGAAAGAAAAACCCAAGAAGACATACATTTATCAGTCATTTAATGTTTCTGTCAGTACGGTAGTTTTAAACGGACTACTTGAAAACAGAGGTCGATCACAAACCCCCCGCCGTTCCCCCGAAACCCCTTCCACAAAGATGATCATAATGTATATTGAGCCGCCCATTGGCTTTACATGTAGCATACACCCAGATAGAAGCACGCATCCAGCCAGGTACGCCCCAGTTTATTGTCTTGCGAGTGTGTGCTGCCCGAACAACAAACCGGACGGGGCCGCTGTCATGAGGAAACGTGTAAAAAACACAGAAGAAACCCGGGTCACGCAAGCAAGGAAGAATTATCGCCTCGCGGTCCACCTTGTTTTCCACACAATGCATCATGGAACTGGTTTGACAGTTGACATAAATTTGACAAGGTGTTGTATTGTACTTTGTATTTTCATATCCCTTTGTGCCTGTCAAACTTTTTGCACCTTTTTGACAGATGCACTACTACATTCAGCTAGAAATGTTCAAAATAAGCTTGACTTTTCCTCGTTTATGGGGAAGGTCATAATGAGTGAATCTGTTTGGCAAAACTGTTGAAGATCTGTTGAATTTGCTAGATTCGTGTGCGGAGTGACCTTTGGTACTGTTCAGTGAGGTCTATTCACAAAAAACATGTAAAAGATGCCAGAGGTTGTATTAAGAGGCACGTTTCTTCAGGGACAGCAGAGATTATGACAGAATGGAGACAGCACATGGTGTTTACCATACTTTTTTGTATGCTATAGGCATGAATTAGATCCGTTATCAGATAATATCAAGATCAGATTTACTGTCGAAGAAGAACTTTGAGTCCTTATGATTCAGTCCCGAAAATGTGATCTGTCGTTCAAAATAAGTTATTTATCGAATCAGAGATTATATGTCCGAATAACCTCTAGGCTCAACAAACTTCATCAAAGCGGGTCCCTTGACAGTTCTATGAATTGGTTGATTGCTCCTTTTTGAAAATTGATTGTATCACTCTGTGGTCTACAAACACAAAGAGACTAGAATTAAAACATTATTAATACTATTGCTATTCAAATATCACTTTTGGCGTGAGACGTTTTTATACAATCAAATTATAAAAAATGAAGCAGTTGAATGGGTTTAACCTTCATTCACGAATGTCGCCTAAAGCTTTGTTCAGCTCCGTAAGGCTAAGCTAGGAATAAATACGCTTTTGCAAACATTCCTTTATACTAGGTGGAAGATAAGTGATCGAATGTAAAAGATCCGAGGCCCTTGTGATCGCATCATGCCTCGAATGAGAGATTCAGTAGGGGGACAGGCAGTGTCCATCTGTGGGTTCGAATTCCACTAAGATCAGTTATCTTTTCACGATTCTTTTCTTATGAGACCACTTGGTCTTCCTATTTTTGGTCTCACAAAATGAGTGCCACGCTTTGAACAGATCAATGATTTTTTTCGTAATTGTTCAAGCAACTGTTGAATTCCTGTATCACTGAGTATTACTTGTCGAATCAATGGCGATTAACCTTAGTACTGAGACCGTAAGCCAAGTGAAAGGTTTGGGTGATTCAAATGTCAGATGTCTCTTTTCAGTGCATTTGCTTGCTTTTTTAAACGTTTTTGACAGCGATTCGGAACGATTTGGTCTATATTTTTATAAATAATAAGAACGCTTGGCTTAAATTTGTCATTTCTCAAAAGTATTAAATAAATTGTTTATTACACTCCACAGATAAAGTACTGCTGTTTAAAGTGTCACATTTTGGTAATATAAATTAATCAAATTAAAATTTAGTTGATAAAATTGTTGACAATGTACCGTCTTTTTCTTGCAGCACCTAGAATGCGGCAAGCTGATGTAACCAAACCACATAACTATAGCTCATATCACGGAAGCGATGCTCGAGTAGACAGTCAGAAAACGTAGGGTAGGCTTTGATCTAACGACTTAACAATCATTAGGCTGTGCAGTGCTTGAGTCAGCTCAACCTCCCCCACCCCCAAAGGAGTGCGTAAGTTTTCGTCGTAAACGAGCCTTCAGAATCACCAGTTTATGGAAAACTGATGCAGCGTGTGTCAAGAAGGTTCCCTTGAGTTGTGAAAATGACCTTTCCTGATGATCCATTATGCATGCAAAATGAATGGCGTGTGCCGATAGTTAATCACCAAAGAGTGCAATTTATTTGCGATAGAAGTTCAGGAAAAAAGATCACCGTAGACAACGGTTTTGTTCCTGTCAGAACTCGTCCGCAATATGTACTGCGTGTGTCCCTCCCGACCAGGCCTTGTATAGTAAACCTTAGGTCTGTGTTTCCAACTGAGCCACCGATTGAACGGCCAACACGTTTAGCAAATAGATTCTATATTTTTGACTTGTTATATTTTCAGTGAATTCGTTCGAATTTCTATTGGCCTTTTGGGACTACATTTGATCTTCCTGTATATCGCGAAATTAAATGAAAATCAGCGATCTCGCCTTACGCGTCGAATCAAAAACCAAATACACACAAGAAGATCACGTGGAAAGCCACCCTCTTATGAACTTCGAATGGGCTCACCTGAACGGTACGTCATCAGCAGCATTATTCACCTTACCAAATAAGGGAGCGACTAAGACACTAGGCCACAAGAAGCGGGGTAAAGACAAGTGAAAGATGGAGGGATTCTGAGCTTGTTTTATTCAAAGAACGATATTTTTCAAACTGTTTTAAGTGCGATGAATTTCTATTGATTGCAATCATATTGTCATCCAATTTCTTACATGTACTAGTTCATTTTCATTTGATTAACTCTCTGCAATGGTAACTAAGTAATTTCAAAGGTGGAATTCGTCGTGTACATAGCAAATGAAGCGCAAACTGAAGAGCCAGAAAGCACTGGACAGCTGTTTCGACCTGGTTGGGTCTCAGCAGCGGTGCGAATCCATCCACCTAACTGGGGATCGAACCCGGGACCTTATGGGCTGAATGCAAGCATGCTACATACTCGGTCACCGGGCAGCTGATCAGACCGTTTGCTTTTCATTTTCCATTTACACGTCATAGTACAACCCATGTTTGCGAAACAATTAGTCAGGTTGTGAATGTTTTCAACCGAGTCCTAACCCCGGAGGCTAGGGCTGAGATGACCGAGGTTTCTGGCCTGCAACAAGCTCGCAAAGCTGGGTTGTGCCATATCGTATAAATGGAAAATAAAAAACGGTCTGGTCAGCTGCCCGGTGACCGAGTGGGTAGCCTACTTGCATCCTGTTTATGAGGTCCTGGATTTAATCCCCAGGTCAAAACAATTGTCCAGTGCTTTCTAGCTTTTTAGCTCGCGCTTCATTTGCCATATACACGACGAATTTCACCTTTCAAATTAAATCAAATCCTAGATAAATCGCATGAAATAATTAATTTCACGAATTTTTGAATAATGAGACCAGCTCTACAGCCAAAAATGAACCGGGTAGCTTGATAGAAAAAGGAATTCTTCCTATGATGAAAGCGATTTAAAAATGCAAAGTTCTAGGCGGACCCCCGTTGTTTCAAACATTCCCAATGGTCTGTAATGTAAAGTAAACTCCCCTCCCTTGGAATGTTAAAAACCTCGTTCAAGTTTGAGCAAATCAGATTGGACTATCTCCGGTATTTCATAGTTCACTAAAATCACAATGCCTAAGACATTTATTTTTCGGAGTCTTGTTCGAAAAGTCGGAGACTATAGTTCGTTCTGATTGAATGAGGAAAAAGCACGGTAAAGAAACGCGTTTGATTGATTGCTGTTTTAACCAAACCACAAGAGTGAGACACAGTAGGGTTCGAACAAAACGGAAACATTTCTGTGATTGTGATTTTTGTGGCTCCATTTTCGACTCTACCGGAGTTCTTGTACTTTTCCCTGGCTGTTTTTGTATTTAACCGTACGCAAACTTGCCTGCTAATAGTGAATGTCCATTAGGTAATTGAATGCATGGACCAGTCCTGATTGACACGCAGCACCCGAGACGCCAACGCGACAGGGGGTTTGGTCTATTTTACTGGAAGGGAATCAGCCCGATCTCGTTCAGGCCCGAATAAAGTCGGACACAAGAGAACGAGAGACAGAACTGCTCGTTGGTAGTTTCAGTGAAGATTGTCAAACTGTCTCATAAATGGTACAAATCATACTGAGATAAGAAAGGCCCTCTACTGTGGTGCGATTTCACTCAATTTGTAGCTCAACTTAAGCCGCCTCCCCCCACTCACCGTATTGTCATGTTTCAGTCGTAAACAGGTAAACACTTGGCAAGCATCTGTTCAGAGCAAGCGAGAAAATCTGGTTTGGCGGTAAGATGACACGCTTAATTGTTCGCATCATTCAGCTACGGCATCAGCGCCACCACTATTCTTTTTTGATGAGTTTTTATGCTTGAGCCGGAGAGATGGAGAGTGAGAGAAAGACCTCCTCCTCTCTCGCGTCCGAAAACTGTGCAAGGTCCTTCTTCTGTGCGTCCACATTCAGCATGCACTCGTAATTTTGATCATTGTACTGAATTAAATGCTGTTATTATCAAGACAGAGCCGAGATGTGATAATTTGTGATGTAAAGCACATCATAGCTTATGAATTACCGAAAAAATCTGAACGTAATTGATTCTAATGGTTTTTGTTCCCTAGAGAGGACAAAACGCAATAGTAATCTTTGGAAAGCCAGTAACATGTGGAGTCCTAATTTGAACGGGTTAAAACTTATGTAACTCACTTAATTTAATGTGTTCTTAGCTCACCCATGAGAAATACAAATTACATACAATCAAGTACACGTTCGCGAGAGGCAATTCATTCAACTAAATCGAATCAAACAGCTGCATCTGCAATGGAATTGCGCGTATGATGGTTAATAAAACCGCTGATCAGCGATTTGCCTGCGGCTGGAATAACGAAGTGTTTATCAAATCGAGTGGGAGCACCCGAAAGCATAACGCTGTAAGGGAGCTGAGAAAGAAGTTTCGGAATACGCAGTGCACCAGTTGAAATGCAGACGACCGGGCAAGGAATATGTGATCAGTAATCTATTTTGGAGATTGTTCAGTGGTTGTAACTCACAGAACTAAATATTAACACAGTCGAGCACAACTTACTAGTCATAAGGGTTGCTGCACTCGGACCGTAAGGATGGAACTCAGTCGACGTTACTTGAGAGCGACGATTATCTGCGATTACAAATGTGGATTAAAACGGCTGGAGCAGAATGCTGATTGCTTGCGAGCTGCCTTTGTTGATGACGCGCCTCAAAAAAGCATTGTTTATGAGTGGTTTGCGGAGNGCGGAGTTCAAGCGTTACACGCGGTCACTGAATGATGAGATACAATGTGTTCAACCTGTGTGATCCACCACAGTGGACAACATTGCTGTTCCACAAGCGATGTAGGAGGATGATGTGCTGTTGACAGCTAATGAAAGCCATCGGGATCGATCTGCTTCATCCTACATGAGAAGTTAGGCCCCGAAAAGGTTTATGCATGTTGGGTACCCCATCATATTAGTGAGGACTAGAAAGCAGTTCGGGTGAATTGGTGCCAGGTTTGGTGGTGGACGTTCCAATGCAGTTGAGGAGATTACCAGCGGTGATGAGACCTGTGTTTCGACCCAGAGACCAAGTAACAATCAATACGGTGGATCAAACAAGTTCAGCTATCCATTTTTAAGACTTATGTGATTATGAGAGAAGGCTGAGTGGGCAAGCCTCTAGGCTTTTGAATCTCGGAATATTCTGCTGAACCCGTTTGATGCGTGACTTGTGGTCGAGTCATGACTGGGACCAAGTCTCGCTTCTCAATGTGCATGGTTTGAGATGAGAGCAATTAAAGAAGCACAAATAGTTGATTCTGTATAGGTTAATGATTTTGATCGCTACTGCATTTGTCACGGCCAACGGGCGTTGTGTGATGTTTTGATTTATCACCTGGTAATCTTCAGATAACTTTAAATTTGTCCTCATTCGTTTGATGGTCAGTTTCTGTAATGGTAACGGCGGACGCGGTAGTCTTAGATTCGACTTCAAGATAAACGTGTTCTACGCGTTCTATGCCGTCACCAAACACAATTCTGAGTCTCGGTTCCGTGTGTTACCGTAGTTTTATCATTTTTCCGACCAATATTGATGAAATGTGGAAACGAACTTGTCGGAGACAAATTGCCTTTTTGAGAGGAACGGAGGATTTGATTTGATCAGCTGAATTCGTAGTGTAAGTGAGGTGTGAGCTAAAAAGCTAGGAAGCACTGTGCAGCTATTTCGACTTGATTAGGTGTAATCAGCAATGCGAATCCATCTGCCAAAACTGAGGATCAAACCCGGGAACTCACAGGTAGAACGCAAGCATGCTACCCACTCGATCACGGGGCAACCGATCGGACCGTTTCTCATCTTGCCATTTGATCATTATATGAAGAATAATATTCATGCTGTGATGGAAACGAGATCCAGTACGTAAATCCACATTGCTATCAAGTCATATGGTACAGCAACTTGATCAGTATGATTATTGTCGTCTCCTCGTTATTAAGTTATGTATGGGGGTGTCGAATTCCATCGAATGATACTAAAGCTATAACTGAAGACTGAAAAGATCAAACAAATTACAGGAATCATTGTGCTAGACACACTCGAGCACGTTTCACGCCCTGTTGCAACAGATGAGCCAGATTTTCGGTGATTAAGATACAGACTATTGTATGAAAAGAGTTGCACACACTATTTACAGATCGGACAACCAATGAAAGCACTTCCAGAGCTTGGCATTGCAATATGAGTTTGTAGTGGTATGAACACAAAAGAAAAATACAGGCCACTCCGTTTGAACGTTTAACCCATAGTTGACGGCAAGATCGGCGATGCCAATCATCATTGAATGAAAACACACTGTATTCATTCACATTACTTTATGTATTGGCTCACCTGGTCTGTGACATTGAAATCCATCTTCCTGGTTTAGTTATCCCGCACTCATAGAGGACCAGCGGATTAGGTGAGATTTCTGTTGCTCCTCACCATTTCTTTCTCGCCCACAAACACACACATCTGTCGAGCTTTGAAACGAGAAAAAAACAATTCGGACCGGCCAAGCCAGTCTCCATTTTATCTGCATGTGGGTATGTGCGGATTTGACAGCAGAAAAACACCAGCCACGTGAACTTTGCAGTCCACAAACGATACCCTGCTATCCGCATGCATTATTCCGCTTCAGATGACAAAGACAGCAGCAAAATGTAACAAAATACGGACGCATTCGTGACATGGCCTGATGCAGTCAAACAGTGGCAGTGTTAGTAATGCTCTTTCTCCGTTCAAGATTCAGACACGTTTGTAAACAAAATTGGTTCGGTTTTTTCTTTTCGTTCTCCTTTGCGCGCTCGCTCGCTCGCTCGCGCGCCCGCACACCCACCCAGTCTCATTTTGCAACTCCAGTACATTGTTTCCCAGGTTAAAAGCTTACACTTGGCCTCGCATGAAAGCGAATGAAAGTAAACAGGTTGTAACCAAGTGGGACTTGGCTATTATGGATGCACACGCGGGATCTGTAGCAGGCGTTTGGCTAATTCACTTCTTTAATTGAAGTCATGGGCGGAGGAATTACTTCTTCATTATTGATGAACACGGATATTTTGCGGTTGATATATCGATAGTAGCATTAGTAGTAGTCATTAGCATCCGAACTGCTTTGTAATGTAGTACGACTGCCATATACTCCAGTAGGAACATATATGGTGCACGTAATGCTATTAATCTCACCTTGATTTTCCCCCGTGAAAGCTGAGCAACCGAAATACTCAGTTTGACGCGTGACGATGATGATGTTAAATCTCTCTAATGTGCAGAAATAAAACGGCTTTCAATTACAACTTTGCTAAACCAATTTATCCGAGAAAATGTGCTCCTTGCAGTGGTGGGGGGGGGAAGGAACGAGAGGAAATTCTAGTTACTAACCCAGGAAAGTGATAAAACTATCCCAGTGTTTACAAACTGCATTGACCTTTATTTGTGATTGAAACACAACTTTCAGGCATACTTTGAATCAGGTTGGGGATTGTTTGAACTTCGGAACCATTCCGCACAGAAAGAATAACTATCTTTAAGTGCTGGAAAAGCGTTCCATGCTCGTAAACACAACTGATCTGTGGAGCACAGACGATTAAGTCAACTTCACCAAACAAATCTGAAACATGATGATTAATAAAACTTGCACGGCAAGCTACAGAAGGTACTTTAATGTCTGCATAGGCAGAATCTCTAGGATAAAGCAGTTTAGCAAAGTCGTAATCAATCTCTCTTTTGTTTCCCCCATACGGTAGTGACTTGGATCATCAACGTATCAAATGAGATCATTCTGAGTTGTTTGATTTCAGTGAGACAGCGGAAAAACAGGGTGGGATTAACGGGATTGTGTGCACTACAGTACTATGTCAGGAAAATGGTGAGATCACGTCTAAAACCTTCAATTTTTTTATAATTGTCGATCATAGTCGAATAGTTTATTGAGTTCCAACGATTTTTCACACATTATTGCTGGTACTTAGTTAAAGATATTGCTATGCTGGAGATGAATGGGGTTTGCATTGGTTTTTACACATGTTTCTACAATTTTCCGCTTTTCGTCAATATTCTCTACTGTGTAGACCGATCTTTTCGTCTTACACTGACTGTTTCTGGAGACATTTAGAGGTTACAAATATATTCCTCAGTTTATCTAATTGATGTGCTATTATTATTATGCCACGATGGAGTTGCGATCATGTAAGGAAGAGCTCTCTCGCCAATCTGTTTTGTTTAAAATTTAGAAAATTTACTGGTAATAAATAAAATATCTAAAATCACTTTTCAAGTTGGTGTTCGAAGAAAAAGTGCAGTAAACTATTACATGAATCATTCAACCCCGAATCGGGTATGATGAATATAGAGACGTTGTTGTATCTGCTCTACTTTCCAGACTAATTTATATATTTCTATCTCCTGTTCATTTGACTCTCTGTTGTTTGTACGCCTCGGTATTAGAGTATGTGCCAAAAATGATACACGAGTACAGATTAATGCATACTAGATCATCAATTACGTGAGCCGACTCAAACTCTCACAGTAGAATAATCTGTAAGTGACAGGAAGCACCCGTTTAGCATTTGAAAACGACCGGTGTTGATGGAACTCGTGCAACACCTTGACTTTTGTCAGATCTCTTCCTCTCAACGCCTAGCGTTTTTCGAGCAACATTCACAAAAATGAACATAGCACTATCACACACCAAAAAGAACATATGGTGTGATGGTGTCTATTTATGTCATAGGTTCTATCAGTCAAATGCCTCCTAAAATAGGATTTCTGCATTTCGACAACGGTTGACGGTGCATCAGTTGTATGGTAACGAAACCTCGAAAGTAGTTATAATGATTTATTTATAAAAATGATTCAGGCATGAAACGGATATTCTAATTTTGCTCTGTCAATACTCTACGAGCACTTGCATCAATTGCCTCGGCATTGAGTACACCAAGTTAGTAATCAAATCGCCTTTGTCATTTTTCTCCAATGCGCGCCCACCCTAGCCTCTAGTGATAACTCTCGGGGCACCCAACTTAGCTCCTCTGTCTTCAACAGAGGGAAACTTTCTGTATCGCGTTCGGATTTGAGCTGTTGGAAAGTAATAGAAATAATTCGATTCTGTAACATGCTGATCCAGAAACTGTATGCATGTGAGAAGACAATATATCTAATGAGGTCAACAACTTTTATACGATAAAGCTCACATGAGATGAAATACTGAGCATTATCGTACAAACTATTGCGTTTTGCGACCGAGTTTCGAGATTGGCAGTCACTGAAAACCTGATTGCTCAGTGCAAAAAATTTAGAGCCAACCCGAGTGCCACGTAAGGCAGCCCAACAACAGGATACCCAGTTCATATTCAATTCATCAGACTGAACAAATATTTACATTCTGTGACCGACAAAATCGATTTCTTTAGAACATTAGGTCAACAGATCATCTTTCTCCCACTGGTGTCATAATGTTTATTCACTAGACATTCATCGGTGAGATAAACCGAATGCGACTTAAATTTGTTGACAAAATCAAGACCTCCCCACTCTCCCTTGTTGGTTGTTCNGCTAATTCGCCTGGATCGTCCTCAATATTGGTTGTTTTTGTAGATCTCAGCTGCGAGCTTAATCATTGTCTTGCTTCGATGTGGTCGGTTTTCGTCCTCTGCACCGCTGTCTTGGTGGGGAAATTCCTTTGACTGGGGATGTAAATTATACTTATGTTTACGCGGAACCCCTTTGCACAAGAAAGGAACTGAGAAGTCGGATTTATGCGCCTCTCGAATACAATATCTATCGGCTTTATTTGTAGAGCAGCATACCCCACACACCTTTAAAGGCCAATTTTCACGTTTCTCAGAAGGATGTTATGTGAGCAGTTTATAACCACATAATTCGTCAATAGATTTTCAAGATAAATGATAACAATTTATTAGAATATTTACTCTAAGCCGTATAAAAAAGGATATGCAATTTAGAATATTTTCCAAATCTGAGCTGTAAACTTCGAACCCTCGCAAATTATATTGTTGCATTCAAGGTCACGACAATTCAAATAATGATACAACAGCATTCGAAATATCTGATTCTGTGATAAAGTTCGGAATAAATACTGTTTAACCGCAGCCAAGAATACAAAGATATGATGTTCCAAAATGAATTATATTTCTAAATTGAACAAGATGTCGCACGAGTTTGATCAATACTTGTGCTTAGAAATGAATAAGCGTTTCGGTCCCCGATTTGAGATTTCCTGTTGACGAACTAAATAAGAACCGAACAGCTGCTTTCTGCTAGTTCTCAGCCGCTGTTGTGATATCTGACTAAGAAATTTGGGGATACGCAGTACACGTACCAGATGGAGATGACCAGGGAAAACGTGAATTGCAATCTACTTTGAATATTGTTCAGTGACTGCAACTCACATAACAGCTGAGCACAGTTCACAAGTCATGAGGGTCTCTATACTGTAAGGATTTTCTACGACTACAAAGGTGGTTTAAATCATCGACAGAGTGTTGAACATTTGCGAGCTTCCTTTGCTGGTGATATGCCTTCAAGAAGCATTGTGTTTTCAAATATCAAACGCATGCTGCGTGGAATCCGATACGAGTCACCAACAGCGGAAATGAAACCTTTATTGAGCTTGTCGAGGATTTGCGGGCTTCAGAATGGCTGAGTTGTTTCACCAAATGGTTTGAGCGCATAGAAATGTGCATGAACGCTGGTGGAAGATACTTCGAGAATCTGTAATGCTTATTTTTTGTGTAACAAATGAAATGTTTTGTGCATCCGGGAACTTCTTGCTGAGCCCCCATACTATTGAATTCTAATAAACCACATTTTCATCTGTATGGTCGAATATTTCGTCTGTCTTTACCCCATACATTAAAGGTCCTTAACTGGGTTTCATTCTTGGTGAAGGTTCTCGAATTAGATTCTGAGAACGAAATGAAAAACGACATTCGTTTGACCGTGCTGGTCTGACCGGAATTATCAACACTCAATAGATATGCGGAATAATGGGTCCATCGTTTCCGACAGGATTAGTGGAAGTGATCAAATTACTTATCTGCAGGTTAGAAACAGACAACACCCCCCTCTCGTGTTTCTGACAATTGACAATGCTTGGTTGAGTGAGAGCGAACTATGATTATGTTCAAGCCATTGCTATTGAACCTACATGTGATTCATGCGCCTGATAATTCTGGATAGTTCTATTCAGTAATCTGGACGGCTGATCATTTTACTGTGGAAATTATTGTAGCCGGTAATGCTTCCTCCTTGCTGCTGAAACAGATTTTCAGGAAAAACCAGTTTGTTCGTTATGTCACAATTCGTCTTTACTAATTTGCAATTTATATGGTTTATCGGAATAGTTAGCGGGTCATCATGAGCTGTCAACATGTCACTCACCAATTCAAAGCACAACGTTACACCCGATTTTCTAGGATCCCGGAACGTTGCATATCCACTTAGTTCTTTCGGATTAGAACCTGAGAATGATGGATTTGTAAGCGGTGGTGGTGACGGTGCGAACCACTTGGGCTAACTGGGATAATCTTTCCCAACTCAGCCAAAGTTAACATCACGTGATGGAACACTGATCCGCCGGTATCTCTCTGCTGTGAAGTCCATGATGAGTGAAGAAGTTGAAAAATGTTTTTGTCTTATCCGAGCCAGGTCTGGTTATTTTTTACTTTTCATTTTTATATGGAATGAGTTACATCACTTATGTATGCATTCGAGATCAACGGGCCCACTCAACAGTCAGGTTAGAACGAAACTCCCGTTTGAATCGACCACATACACGGAAATTTTTCTATCCATGTGAAAATGATTTTGCACCTGAGTTCAAATAAGCCTCCAAAAAATATTTGTGAGAGATTTAAGTTGCCTTTTATCTCGTGGTGTCTTATGGCTGCAATCCCTGATCTCTAAGAGCGAATAGATATAATATTATCGATCATGAAAAACCAATTATGCAACAGTGATGCAAATTGAAGCTATTTTACCGATCATTCAGAGGCTACAGCTATATCCATCGATTTTATCATGTTCTGCAAAACAGAGCAATTGAACCCTCAAACTGTGCTTCATTTAAATACCACTACTTAGTTCAATGAAATTTTTAAACTTCAATTGTCCGAAATCCACAAAACTGGAGCCGGACTCTAGAGAGCTGGAATTAAAACATGGATAAGGGGTAAATAGGGTTATATAGAACAAAACATGCAATCTGCAACAGTTGATTAGTAATTTCGCGAAAGACTTGCTCAGTAACCAAAACCTTCAACACTCTCTTTGCTTCTTCTATAGTTACCACAGTAAATGCTTCATACACCAAATGCCTATTCGTGCGAGAACATCAAACATACTATTCATGAATTTAAGTAGTACACCTTAACACTAGTAGTTCATCAGAATAGTTTTGACCCCGTGATTCGAACTAATGTGCATTTACCATAGTGTTTAAAAAGCGTATAATCTACAGGACATTGATCCCTATTCGTGCTGCAGCATCTTGCGTTTGTACTAGTCCATCCGAACAGCTTGTTTCACACGATAGCTATAGTCATCCACGTCGTGGATTAACAAGCTAGTTTAAAGTGGTAAAAAAGCATTCGCACACACACACACAGAAGGTTTGTCCCTACCGGATTTGTTCTAATTTTTCCTTGGTTTTATGTCCCACGGCCATGGGACGGAATGATAACCTCACATTAGTTGCTTGTTTACCCAGTGTCCCGGGACAAATGTCTACGACCGACCTCCGGGCTGATGACCGGACCAATGCGTGGCCGGTTCATCACTCGAATTTGGGACTTTTTATGACTGTTCAACCAGGGTGGGCAAGTTGGACTGACGAGGTTGATGATGGGGGGTGATGCTGGTGCGATTTGTTGACCATGCATGCATGATACGGGAGAGGTTGGGACAAATGGTACCTTTTACTGACTGATGTGACTCACTTACCTCACGAATTACTTGTTTGATTGCATGAACAGTTAGTTGAGTGGAAAAAGAGACACGGTGAGGTATACGAGGGACCATCTGAAGAGATTAAGTTGCATGAAAAAAAGTAGATCGGGCGGGAGAACCACCACAACTGTGCAGTGGGCCTGACCAATTCCCAAACCCGTCAAATGTATGAAAAAGCTTTATATGTTGTCACAGCCTTTGACTAAAAACAGACACTAAAATCGTTTATTTTACAGTTTTTTTCAGTAATATAATCAGTTCCCGAGTAAATGTTTGAAGATGTGCAGCGAGAATTTAGCATAATGGCCTTAATTGGCGGAGTTAATCTACTTGTTTCCGTGTCACTCTGTTAGCCACCCTTAGCTGTATCATATCAGAGTGCTCCGTACATGTGAATGTATAACTGATCTCTTCCCAATGATAACTAAACAGTGAAGAGGAGAAAAAACAAGATAAATGAGACATTTACAAATGGCACAACAATCGCATCGCAGCTCCTGAGATGATGGCAATCAGATTCTAGGGATTTATTTACGCGACACACGTGAGTGAGAAGCAGCGCAAGAATGGGGGAAGCTTAACAGTTCTGACTCGATTACAGCTGGTCACTTACTGTAACCGAACAGCACATTACGCAACGGTAAGATGAACAGTTGGTTGTCTGCGATTTGAACAAAATTATTCACACTGACTTCTTGGAGGTTCACCTGGAAACAACTAGCCCCAAAGAATGATTGTGGTAAGTTTGTGATAATAATTTATGGGTTGGACAACTTTAGTCTCAGAAAAATCGTCACAAATCCCGATTAATCAAGGTTTTATTATAAACAATATACGGATAAGTGGATAAAAAAATTGAAAAATGACACTTCTGGATTCGCGGTTCTTGTCGTATACGAGGTATGCACGTTGCAAGTTAGGTCTGCTACAATTGAACTTCAATGTGCATTTGATCACGTGATGATTGTCAAGAACATTGAAACTATGTTTGTGCTATTGGGATATTTTGTACGATTTTCTGTAAATTACTTGCCGGATGTGATCGCAACCTTCAGATACTGTAAGCATCGCGTCTGAACAATCATCGGGGACCCTGAACAATACTTCCTGAGATAAACCGTCGCTGAACCTTTGGATTCGGCTGTGTCATTTCGCCAGCTTATCATATGACACCGTTTTTATGGATTTATTGATCACAGATCGCATCTTGATCAATGTCAAATGCATCAATGCTATCTGACACGAGCGCGGTTGTTGAGTCTCTATGTGTTATCGCACATCCGGAACATTGGGTGAATTATGCCTACACGGTTAGATCATCCAAAACACAACGAGCTGCTGGAAGAGGGAGAAAATGTCGTGCACATTGGTGAGTCGTTCTCAGATAGTGCCGTGCCGGAAAACTGCGAAATTCCTTCCATTTTAAGGAGCAATATTTGTTTTATGTTTGTAAGAATCGGTGAAGTAGTAGGGATCACACAATGAAAGAAGTCAAAAACCTTATGCGAAAAGCATCGTGGTTGAACGAAAATGTTCCCAGCGAATTGACACATTTGGATGGTTATAATCTGTATTGAACTGACCGTCCCACGAGGGTCGGCAAATGAAACAGAGTTGTTGTCAGTTATATTAATAATATTAGTAATAACTAGAGTACAGTGACTGACCTGATTTATCATTCCTTACTTTCAGTTACCTTATCAATGAATTACAGTCCCAGTATTAGTTGGATTTTTTTTAAAATTTTGTACATTTCGTAAATGTTTATTATATCAACGTCTGAAAACTGAACACATTTTTCGATATTATTTTCTACATCTATGATAACACAAACAAGTGACTCCTCGTGTATTGGCGATTTTAATAGACATGGTGTAACTTTGCTCATCACACTCAGTGTCCAAATTTCGGTAAAGTTTCCCACTGGAGTTGATGTACACACATATATATATATATATTCGACACAATAACCTTGTTTTCATCACCGATGAACATTTGGATAGACAGCTCTCTCAGAGCCAACCCATTGAAGAATCAATGCTATGATTCAGTGGTTTTGTAAGTGGGTTAGATGCTACTAACCGCAACAAACGTGACCTGACAGTCTTTATAGGATATTTCATAATAAGTAGTATGTGAATGACTGGACAAAATTTCCGTGGCAGCACACTACCGGTTTCGCGGTTCTTGCCGCCCGTCAGGCATGCGTATCCGGTAATCTTTTGTCAGTTCATTCATATACTCTACCCCGTAAGTATATATACATATATATATATATAATCTCTTTTTGTACACACCACAAAACTTGTTCATCTGAGTAGTCCTGATCATTGTACCTCAAAAGTGTGCCCGACTGTATGATGTAAGACTAACTGGTACAAATGGTTACAATGACCATTAGGGACAATGAATCGAAGAAATTGTTCATCGGTGAACCTAGAAAGTTTAAGATATTCATTCGACTGCAGTTACATATTTTTCCGGGTTTCCAGAACAGAACCAGTTTGCTATCTTTGAACTTGTTACTAATTTTACTTTAATTGGTGTTTCCCTCGTGAAGCTGTTTCCTTCTATAAAGATCGATATTGGTTACCTCTTAAACGATAGTGCAGGTGGAAAGAACAGTACTTTTGAAAGAAAACCCACGACAAAAGGCTTACAAGGTCGAACAAATCGAAAATTATCCGTTTGCATAAATTGTACATAGATATCATTCTGTAGAACTTCAGTTGCCATAGCTAGTGGAAAGTTGTAAAAAGCCTGTTCGGGCAGTACAAACAAACAAAAAATGAAGCAGGTCGATTTTGAAAAACTAAATTCCGAGTTCAGCTCAGCTTCGCACAAAAACGCCAGAATGCGGTTTTCCATATTGGCGACGAACCATTTACAGTCTTTACAATTTGGTTTTCTTCCACTTCCATACCAACATCAACAAGGATAAAAATGTTGCGGTCATACTGTCGCACAATTCATTGAGGTTCATGCACGTAAAAAAGCATTTATTCGGAACAAAAAGAAGACAGATACTGCGAGGTGTTAGCATTTCTTTAAATCTTCTCAGTCTTTACACCGTACAGCAATCTGATATTTATACAAGAGAGAGCCTTGGATACATGCAAAGTAACGGCTGCCTGAACGTCAAACGTGGGTCAGTGTGGTTTCCAGTTATAATAAAATGTTTTGCGATTGGTGACCCTGGATTTCTCTCATCGAATTGACCTCTGAGATTTTGTTGCATTATTGACCGTAATAGCCAATTGGGAATGTATTTGGACATCCGTTGTAAAGAGGGGCCGATTCATTTTTCCGATGAAAGTTTTACCGTAATTGCAGGTTAACTGATAGATAACATGCGAAGCAGAATTGGACGGTTGGATTTTGTTTATGGTTTGCCAAATGAATTCCATGGTCGTACAGTATCAATCGAAGCTTTGATAGAAAAAGTCTGACACGATGTGACTTTAAGCTTTTGATTTACATAGTTCATTAGATGATCACACTTGAAGGCCAGTCTGAGGAAGATGGTAACCTCTCGTCTGTCACAGGAGCAAAACTACTAGTAAACTATAAGTATTGCCCAATCCATATGGTCTTTCGATAGACGGACCGCTTTTGGGTCCCATCTGATCGTTTCCTGATTTTTATATCTAAAATTTCAAACCACCATGCTTTTACTCCTCCAAGGGAATAGATAGATTGGGAAGAATGGCATTAAACAGTGCAAACTGGTGTTAATATGATAGCCATCGGTCAAAATCGAAATATCATCAATGTAACGTTCACTAACGTTGGACCCAGAGGACTGTCTATTGTTACACCATCAATTTTCTTGTTCCCCACAAAATTATTGTTAATGCATGCCTACTTGTCCAGTGGTTGCACTGCTCCTCAGTGATTACCCTTGTTCGGTTGAAAAAGCAGGCTTCCATTTACTAGCAATATCCATAAAACACCTTTCTAAATGCAGAGGCATCACTTGAGAGTCACAGTTGCGGAATCTGTCATGAGCGGACGCCTACATGCATTTCATTTCTAAAATAACCTTAAACTTTCATTATCTACATCAACCAAAAAACTTGCAAAAGCGTTATCTACATCCCCCCAAATTCTCAAGAATCAACTTTTTATTTGCTCATACCTATTGATACCGTAATTTTGTTTCGCTAGATCTCACAAATCAGATTGTTGATGGGGTAAAAGTTTCTGTGGGATTACGTAATCGCTTGCTTCGTGTAGAAAACTGAAGCCTAACCATCTTCATTTCATTTTACCTCGGCTTGGAAATAACGAAAATGGTGTACAATAACCGTTCGAGGTAATAAAGCTACTAGNCTACTAGGGACCTGACTTGATTTGACTTAAGTTTGCGTTTAACTGAAGGCTATATACCAAGATGAAGTTCTCGGTGGGGTTTATTTCAAATCGTTTAAAGATAACTGGCAAGCAGTGAGTGAGAGTGTGTTCAGGAGAATATTCAAGCCCGCATTTGCTCCGAATTCAACCCGTTACTTGTTGAACTGCTGATCCTGTTGTTGGATGTTAATCTGAGACATTTCACTTAATGACTATGCTCTCAAGTACCACCAATTTGCGGTCAAGCTATATCAGCACTGGCTTTCATCACCTTACTCATTTCACGCACTCATCTAATCTTAACAGATTGTTTGGTCCTAGTAACCGCAGCTCACAAAAACACCTGATTCAACTCCGTCATAATACGGCACCCTGTCCAATGTTAGATTTTCACGAGTTTGCACAATCATCCGATTAAAAAGTTTGTTCAAACAGATAGTCCGATGCACCATAAACGAATGGTTTCTGTTTATTGGCTTCAGAATTCCTTCTTTGTGTAAATTTAACACTTTTCTCCTGACAAGAATTCACGTCCAGAAATCCTATCTTTCCTGATGACATATTGCTTGCCTATTAGGAAAATGGTTCCATACTTAATGAACTAATATATCTTGTTATCTATGTGGTATTGTGCGTTTTGTGATTCTTTATAAGACCCCATACATCATCACTATTAAATGCAGACTTAAACAACAATTGTCTGCGCTCGGCCCTGTGGCGTGTATCTATATGTGACCTTCTTAGCACTATCAATTTCCGTGTCTTAAGATACACGCTCCCCAAATCGGTTTTTAGAATCATTTTGGAAGATTTTTCCATCTGATGGTTTCCTCGATCAAAATTCATTAAGGGTGTTTTCAAAACCGACAATCCTTGGTTTTCATTGTATGTACATGGTGAATGATTAAACAATGATTCATTACCACCGGAAGCTCATGTTGCTTTTACTATGTACGGTGTAAAAACGGTAGAATCGTCAGGCGGAGTACTAATACCAATTGTAGATTATGTCCAGTCTCAATTACCAAGATAACCTGGAATGGTACATCGCTGTGTGCATATAGTTGACGTAAATTATAACAACAGAGCAACGGACAAGAGAACTTCTCATTTGATCGCGTCTTTCAAAATATTCATCGAAGGACATTGTCACGCATACACATGTGAAGAATTAAAAACTGTCATATTGTGGGTGGTTCTTTTTCCGGGGATGAATTCACATGGAACACAGCAAAAACAAAGAGAAATCAAAGAGACAACAAAAAAATACATATTTCACCGGATCCGGCCAAGTTTGCAACATTTTTATGTGTGTGAATCTCATATTACTGTGTGGGAAACTAATTGACATTTGTGAGCACCTCGAGGTCTAGTCCCTCGTTTGTGCTATTCTTCCATTGTGACATTACTCTGTCGTCTTTTTGCTAGGTGATTCTCGATTTTAGAGGAAATAGATGCTTATATTCACAAATGGATTCTTTTGATATCCAACAGTAATTGTGTCTTCTATGATTTGTCTAGCAAGCGAGGTCCAGATAAACTCTTCTGTTTGTTTGCCGAATCAGTGCTGTACGCACCTTAATTGGGAGTTCGTGCCACTTGGCTTTGTTAGAAAGTGAAGTTGTTTGAGATGGAAAGGGTTTTCAATAACAAAGGACAAAACAAATACAAAGAATTAAAAGTGACAAACAATAAAAACCTTTCGAAAATCTCAGTTTGGGTGAGTTCATTCCAATGGACAAATATCATCTACTGCATATGTTTTCCCGGTCTTGTGGTTCAAGAGTTCAGTAAGTAATTTCACTCCGTTTGTTATCAATAGAACTACGCTACGCAAAGGTCAAAATACAGTCCTGAACATCTATTCTGGCCCTGTCGGGTCTTCTAGGCAATGTGTACTTATGTTTTTCTCCCTGTTTGGTCTTAAACCGTGAATAGTCAGGTTGGAAGTAGAGACCCGGACCACCAAACCCTGCGTTACTCGGTTTAAGACCAGCCAAATGATATGTTTAATCCACATTTTTCGGACTAATAAGTCTCGCTTAGTCTGTTTGAGTTCACAATCACCATGCAGTTCGTCAGATGTTCTAGTACACACACACAAAAAGATAACTTGAAAATTCTCTGATTTACCTACCGGTTTTATTCCAAGTACTTATGTGTGTTCTGATGGAATCCCAATGGTAAGTTTTCGTTGTTTTTAAATACTGGAAGGTTTTCTTACTTTTGCAGCACATCCTTATCAGTTTTTTTTTCTGAGTAGTTTATTGCTTCCGCTTAAACCGCTGTTGCCTTCAGGGCTGAGAATTGATAATTATCTCATCTTACACAAAATTTCATCTACCTGGTATCTTGAGTAATGTCTACTATGTGATGAAAAGTAAGCAAAGCTATTGGTACACGAAATGCTTTGCAAACATATATACTTGGGAGGTGTCACACAAGATAAAGCTTG
The DNA here is from genome assembly GCA_900618425.1 of Echinostoma caproni. Classification (NCBI taxonomy): domain Eukaryota; kingdom Metazoa; phylum Platyhelminthes; class Trematoda; order Plagiorchiida; family Echinostomatidae; genus Echinostoma; species Echinostoma caproni. The sequence goes on along the minus strand of UZAN01040943.1, from coordinate 11,179 downwards.
ATGTGTCCTGTCCAAAACAAAATCCAATCCCCGATTTTCACGTTTTTCCGCACACGCAGCGCTTTTCCGTTATTCGTCATGCGATACACTAGTGTTTAGACCGAAACGGAGCTAACTGACCGGAAGAAAAAAGAACATTCACAAACTTGATTGTTTGCTTTGCGTGCGCAAACTCCTCAGTGATACCAAATACCTGTCTGCATTCGTTCCGCACCGAGGACTACAAGCACACTTCATTTCTCAACTGACCGTTCTCCAAAACTAGAGCTCACTCAGACAAACGATGCACCCCGAAATGCGCTCGAATGTGTAATCGGGACCCCGGTGGCAAAACAAACATCATGGTGTTTGGATCAGGCAAGAAAGCCGAGTAAATTCTGATTGTTAGGCCGACAGAGGTATGTGGTAAATGTGACCATCCTTTCCGCTGACAGTTGGTAGTAAGCAGTGCTCAGATGTTTACATGATGATCTTGCGCACGCATACTGACGGATTCAAGTGGGTATGTTCTGCTCATGATTTCTAACAATATACATGAAACCGGTGTATGGTACTTGAGCAACACTTTTTAATACTTCTTGGTAGGCGATCCAATCGTGAATAGATCAGGGCTTTGTGTGTAGTCTTTGTAGGGGGTAGAGCGCTCCCTGTAAAAACGCTTAGGGGGTTCGAATCCCAGTCAGAATATTAGCTTGAGATGAAGAATACCCTCACGAAAATTCATTCAAGATAGCACAGAATGAGACAGAAAATTCAGTTACACAAGAAGAACAGACATGACTGCAAAATGAATTCCTCCATGAATTAATGGGTATAGGCTTACTATCGCGGGAATCAATGACGAAGGGAATTACTGGTTAAGCTGACTTCAGAGTACCCCACAATCTGTCTCATCCATGATGTGTTTGCTCAGCTTGCAAAATGGCTAGCCAAAATACCCTTTCATGATCATTGAATTTATCTCAAATCATTCTCTCAGGGGTCGTCACTTTTAGGTGAATAATCGTTGACAATTCCATCAATTATTCTAGAGTGATCAATTTTCCCAGCTTTTTTGAATCGATAGGTATCTCGGTTATTACCAATGCGAGAAGAATTTTTGTGCATAGCAGAAAAATACTTCGTGATTCTGTACAAAGGAGAAACTTTAAAATGTCACCCTAATTGTAACAGGTCGTTATAAAAACCCATCGGTCGTGCAAGGTATTTCACCAATATGACATGTGCCCCAAACTGGCTCAATGTCAGACCTGGGTGGTTTGACAACCGTTCTTTGTGTTTCTGTGTCTGGGGGTGTGCGTATGTGCACGTCTATCGATCATCCGTTTCTCGACAAACGTTTGCAACTGTACAGAATTTCTGCTGCACCCCATTTGTAATTTATCCACTGGACGCATTGTCCCATCTGTTTCATTTTAAAGTTCCTAAACTGGGAGTTCACGGTTTTCAATAGTTTGCGATACTCCACAATATTGATCATAATTAAACCCTTCTTTCCGTTCCACCCCCCCTTCACACTTGGAAAACTACTTATGATAACAGAAGAAGCATTCAAGTTTGAGATATTTTTTAATAAAATCGATTACCAAAGTGACATGTTCTCACTGCTTAAAGTTTAGTTGACTATGGAAGAAAATGTACTGCGGTGTTTGAACATATTTGACTGAATGCCCCAATTTGCCCACCCTTTTATTGATCTTCATTCCCCCCTCTCCCGGTAATAATGGGTAAATCAAAACAGAATGTGAAAAAAGAGTACACTCTGAAAACGAAAATACTTCGTTGGTTTGAAATCGTTCTCGGTGGTGGTGGTGGTGGTGGTGGGATGCTATCGTTGTTACTATTCACCCGCAATCATGGTGTATCACAAATTACATCAGAGTCGGTTGTTGCATTCCATGGTCGAAAAATCAATTGACTTAAATGCAATAGAGGCTGTATTTTTCCGCTGAACTAAAATAACGCTTTGGAAAGTGTAATTGAAAAATATATCTTTTAAGTTGCACTTACCCTCATGTCAATAGACACGAGTTTCAATGACATAGTTCTTTCGGACTAATTTGCAACAAATTTTCTACTCTTGCCGCATAAAACTGAATATTTTATCGATTGTGTTCCAGATTATCTAAGCGATAGGGCTGTGTATAGTGATAGCCAAAGAGCAATGATTAGCTCTCGCGTTAAAATTTGCTCGGCAATTTATAACATTATTGTATCCGCGCAAGGTCTCAAAACGTGAGCGCTCGGTGATGGAAGCAGACACCCTTCATGTGTTAGATAGCTGAACGTTTAGACAATATTGACCATCAAACGTTCATATGACTGCCAATTTCCTCAGCTCTTTACGGTATAACTTGCAAAACGGGCACGAAACAACGTTCTGGGTATCATCGAGTACGAAAGAGCCACCTGGCATTTGTTACCAGCCATCATATAACTTACTTGGGGAAAATAAATAATTAACTTTTAGACTCAGTTAATCGACATTACAAGAAAGTAATACTGACAAGTGAGGGTTCGAAGTAATTTTCTGCATTCCCAGGTACTGTACCCCACACAATTAGACCATCATTTTGTGCCAGATCAAGATGAATATTTTTGATTCATTTAACTGTACTTCAACACTGGCGTATTCGACGGCCCTACAACTTCAGATTAGTATCTACGTTTGCTTCAATAAACTACAGCGGTTTTCTCACGTATCTAAACGAGCAGCATTGACGATGATTTATGGCCGCTTTTATATGGCCACTGCCCTCGTCCTGCAAATTGATCGTACATTTTTATAATCAGTAAACATTCGTAGTTATTTAGCTAACTGAAGTTTTTTTAGAATCGCTCACTTTAGCCAGGTGTTCTTATCAAATTCAAATGTTTTTGGTTTCAATTAGTCGTACAATACAGCTGTTACTTTCGCCAAGGGACATTCAGATGGGTATGGTGTTCTACAAAATGGTATCAGGCTTTATTTTATCCGTTAGATGTACAACAATAATTATTATTGATCCGGAGGGGATAGTGTGCCAATCAAAGCACACGAAACGGGAGGCTGTGTTACGATGTATCGGTTTGAACACACAGTCCACGCCAACACTGGCTGACAGCGTGGCTAGCTGAACTAGTTAGCGGGTAAGGACGTCCTACTTGGGGACACCATTGCTAAGCTCCAGCCTGTTGTCAGTGGTATTATCTTGACCAGACCATTGGGCTGAAGGTTGACACGCTAAAAACCAAGAAAGTTTAGACCAAAACTTCTGGCACGACAGAACACCTCTCAATTAACAAGATCCCGTCGAATCAACCGAAGTTTTCAAGTATCTTGGCTCTACAAACAGACTAAACGGGAGGCTATGGATGAAATCCCACTTCGTGTAAATATGGCTAATAGAGCCTTCCAGAAAGTTCTGACTGTTGTGGAGTCAATAAGAAATAATCTTAAGCACTAATCTTCGAGTTTATCGGGCTCTCATCCGCATCATCCTCACTTGTGGTTGTGAAACATGGCCTCTAAGAGTACAATATACATAGAAGCTCGAGGTCTTTTATCATTGTTGCTTACGCCGCATCTTGAAAGCAGATTGGAGAGATCGGAATTCTAATGATGAGGTTCAGTGGCGCTTCTCGAATGTGAACAAGCTTTCAAAAATGCTACAACGCCGGTACCTTCAATGGTTTGGCCATGTACTCCGAAGGCCTGACACTCAACTCTCGTGACAGGCTGTAGCCCCCTGAGCCGTGAGGCGGATGGCGGACTCAGTGGTCAACTGAATACCGGGAACGGTACGATCAAAGCGGACTTGGAATTACTGGGCATCCAATGCGAGTATAGAATTCGTAACTGGAAAAAGAACTGGGTCTCACATTGTGTCAACCTTGCCGCCGATTGTCGCGTATGGGCCGCTATCATTAGAGACATCCAATAAGCCGACTTATCCTTCCGCAGAAATTAGTCGCTCCAAAGTAAAGGTGAATTAAGTAAGCCGAGGCAGTGCTGCCCCCGAGTGAACTGTGTTCTGTGTTCCATCCTTCTCTGGGTTTTCCTCTCTAATTCCAACTTAGTGAAAATACATTGCTGATCCTGGACAACCTTATCTTCCTCGTTTATCTTGCATGTGATATGGAACTGCAAAACTGATTGCCTTTTGTTGACCGCATATCAGATAACCTGCGGGCAATCTTGCTCAGAGGAAACTGTGATGCAATAACACGGAGTAGCTGAGAAACTGAACCAAGCTGGTGTAGCTCAGTTACGTATCTGGGGTCATTGCATTGGTTGCGATATAGAAGTGCTTTTTTGGATCATGTCATTAATAAACTGTGATCAGCGCCAGTTGGGGATTTTTGTTCCGTGAGATCGGAATAGGAGATGGTAAGGNAAGGAGGAGATGAAGGATGGTTATTCTTTGAAAACTGACAGAGGAACGCCAAATGTATGCACTGCTAACGAGTCTCAAACAAGACGAAACAGCAGTCCAGTGCTCTTTGTCGATCATCAAAAAGATTTCCATCGCATTGAAATGCATTTGACTGCAGGGGATTCAACGATCTTTCAAGGAGTGAGGCCCATCCCAAAGATCCCCAGCAGTGCGTTTGAGAGAGAGAAAGAGATATCAAAACGATTGAAATCGTCGACCACAATACATACGGAGTAGTCTAAACCTGTTGCAAGTTGTGAGGAGAAAGAGACAACAAACATACGCGCATCAGAGGCAGGGGTGTCGGGAGCAATGCAAATGTTAGCTAGTGTAATATGAAGAAAGCGAGTAAGAAATTGGGCTTTCACAAAGCAACATTCTTGAGATTACGGAAATGAACAAAAATATGAGAGTTTTTACACCGTTTTCCGTTGACGAAAGAAATCACTCCATCTCCTCTGTGAATAAAGCTCACATTTTGATCTCCCGGGAAGAGTAGAGTCAATAAGTCGAAGTTCAGCATCTGGGAGTGGGTGGTTCAGAGCTGATTTTAATTTTTGGCGCTCATCGTTCAGAAGGAGGTCACCCTTAAAAGGTAGCTTCATGTAATCGGCTTCCTGGAGAACATTTCGGGATGGGTAACCTTTTTGAGATTGTTTACTGTGAATATCAATGAATCTTTCGGGGTAACCGTTTCGCGGCAACGTTTTCTTTAGGAATTCTTCTTCTTCTTCCAGTGGTGTATCCGGGGAACAAATGTTTTTGGTCCGATGGAACAGATTGTTGAGAAACAACTATATTTGTAATCCATGGGGAAAAGCTAGGGAACAGTAGATAGTACCCACTCCATGTTGCTTTTCTCTGGATGAAACGCTGTAATGTGCCATCTAAGCACCTCGTAATTTTTATATCTAATTCTTATATCCAACTAGCATGCTACAGCAATCAAGGTCTGTCACGATATTCGTTGTGTGCTCAGGACAGATAGCTGATCATTGGTCAAGGTTCACATTCGGTTTGGGGTGTGGACAAGGACAAAAGCAAACTTCGAGAAATAATACTATACGAGTGTATATCTGTGTAATGTATCAACACCAAAAGTATTATCGGAAGCGGAACTAACTCTCCTTCTATCTGGGTCGCTCATCTCCAACACGCGCACGCGGAGACGTATTGAATCAGAGTGACTGAATGCGCGAAAGATTACAGCCGAGTTCCAACGATTAAACGGAAACAAGGTTAGAACTGTGTAGGTGCGTGTNAGGCTTGACACAATTTTCATCCGCGAATGAAATGGGAGTCATTGTACACGTCGTCTAAGCTCATATACTGGGATCAGATAACAAATATCGAATTCCGTATGCCCAAACGAGATTGTGTACACTGACGGAAGTTGTCCACCAAGAGGGTAGGGGTGAAGTGGCCATGGAGGTGGGGCAGTTCAGGATTTGCAAAGAGGAAGTGAACTATGGATTGACGTGAGGTCTTTTCTCTGGGGCTGTGACAAACTTCAACCAGATGGCTGATACGGTCCGTTGGTTTGTCAGTCAACTTCTCTTCTAACCCCGTGCTATTTGTCATCAACACGGAGCTCGTTGCGACAGAATGACGCATTCACTGGAACAGAGAGCGAGAGAGAGCGAGTTAGTCGAATAGATTCGAGCAGATAGCCACATTGAATTGAATGACAACAATAATTCATTGATATCTATCAGCCAGTTCCAACTGGCGTGTAACAAACGCGAGGAGGAATCCCCTAAGAACAAGATTGTTAATTGTTAATTGCAAATTGTATTATTAAATTCGGTTCGGTGAATAAAAAATTGTATAACCCCTGTTGTGAAACTCGGCAACCCGATCATATCATACAAAAGAGATAATGAGGGAGACATCTAAAGTATAGTACCGCCTATGGTATAATA
>UZAN01040942.1:28149-63125 GCA_900618425.1 Echinostoma caproni | reverse complement strand
CGACGCAGCCCCCAATGTGTTATGGTGTTCAGTAGGACTTTTCAAAAATGATAGGTGTGTAATCGGTGTTGTGTACCGACCTCCCGCATCTTCAGACTCAGCCAACGAGATTTTGTTGCGAACCATGAAGAATGCGTTATCAATATAGTTCACCCATGCCCTCATAATGGGTGACTTTAACTGCCCCAATCTCGTAAGAAGGAGGACTTCCCGCCATTCGAGAGACAATTATCTCAGTTCAATGGATTGCACCCACTGTACAAACACGTAACAGAACCCATCAGATTTGCGGCAGGTCACGAACCATCCACACTGGATTTAGTGCTGATTAATGAGAAGCTGATGGTGGAATCTGTCAATGTCACGTCTCCACTAGGAAGTAGTAATCATGCCGTATTGAAGTTTGATTATATAGGCTACGCCTCTACCCAAGAATACCGAAACAGCAGTAGCCGTGCCATCATAGACTACAAAAAGCTGCAAAACCTGGCAGCACTTTAGCAATGGGTCCTCTCAGAAGACGATCACGATCCTATGGTGGCATGGAAGAGCTCCACTTGTTATCTTACTGAAATTGTAATGGCTGCAACAAGCATAAAAATTTGTGCTCAATCTAAGACTCGTCATTCATTCATTCGCAGCCGAACAAAGAAATGGAGAGAGCAAAGGAACTTTTCCTGGCCGGAGTACAGAAGATGTTCATCTATCGAGAAATTAATTAATTATTCCTTACTCCCAAATCAGTGTACCAAGTTTGTAAGAGAGGAAAAATTGATGTTGCCAGAAACCGTGGATCAAAAATTCATTTCTGATCAAAAATTGCTTTATAAACATATCAATTCTACAAGGAAGGTGAAATGCGGAATACCAGCATTGAGATCGTCTAGACATGTTTCAACCACTACTCTAGAAGCAGCAGAGTTCCTCAAAAAAATACACTTCTCTCAGGTGTTTACTGCAGCGGCACACGAAACATTACAGATTTCAAGCAAACTACCTTGTATATCCGTCACTGGTTAACATGGCTTTGGACAGTGAGAAACTTAGAGCAGAACTACTAACTTTGCGTAAGAAATTATCCTCAGGCGCAGATAACACGCAACTCTGGGCTCTGATCTCGCTAGCTAATAACATTGAAAAACCTCTGGCTTTTCTTTAGCAAAGGATGTTCAACAAGACAATATTTCCGCTGTCGTGGAGGGAAGGGGTGAGTTCCTCCATTTTCAAAGGGGGCTCTCACAGTGATGCCGCCAACTACTGCCCTGTTACACTTCTTCCGATACTGTCGAAAGTCATGTAAGCTATTGTGGCAAATCTGTTGATGGAGTATCTGGAGAAGCATGGGCTTTGTCTCTAACTCAGCATGAATTTCGGCACAAGCGTTCGTGTGCCACAAATCTACTTCGTACACGGGATGAGTGGACAAAATCCATCGATGCAGGCCAGCCATTGGATATAGTTTATTTGGACTTCTCCAAGGCATGTGAACGAGTAAACCATCAAATTCTACTGCGAAAACTCTACGACTACGGAGTAAGAGGTTTCGTTCTGGACTGGATCAAGGAATTTCTCCGACAAAGGACCATATCAGTTCGTGTTGGTAATTCATCAGAGCCTATCACCGCTACCCGGGGGGTTCCTCAAGGATCCGTACTGGGGCCTCGTCTCTTTCTTGCTTTATAAATGACCTGCCACGTGTCCTTGGGCCTAATACACTGACTGCTATTTGCGGACGACGCTAAGATCTGGAGAATTGTAACACATCCTGAGGATCATATAGTACTCCAACAAACAATCGACGCAGCACACTGATGGTTAATCGCCAACGACATCGAGTTCAAAGTTTCCAAATGCAGAGTTATTTCCATGGGCATAAGACTCGTTTCTCCTATGTTCTGGGTAACCAAATACTACTGCATGCCACTGATGAAAGGGATTTGGGAGTTCTAGAACAGGAGGACGTAGGATGTTCCATTCATTGTGCCAGATCATCGTCTATGGCTCTAAAGGAAGTTGGACTACTCAGACGTGTTTTCGGGCCGTTCGAAAGAGCACTGTTCCCACGCTTGTTATCAGCGTTTGTTCGGCCACACACGGAGTGCGTCGTTCAAGTATGGAATCCATGGTTAAACCGCGACAAGAAGGCTATAGAACGCCCACAAAGGCTAGCAACGAAATTGGTAAAACGTCTGTATAACAAGGGATACTCCGAAAGACTGCAAATAGTAGGACTCTACTCATCCCAATACCGCTGACTGCAAGGGGGCCTAATATTGGCATATCACATACTGCATCAACCCAACCACCCTTGCCGTTCTCTGCTGACTTTATCTCATAATGATCACCTCGGGGGACATGCACTAAAGGTGAAGACCCAGAACAGCCACCTTGATTACCGGCATCACTCGTTTGAAGTCAGTGTGCGGCGTATGAAATTCTGTTCCATCTGATGCAGTGTGTGCTCCTACAGGTGAACTATTTAAATCGTAACTTAATAAAGCATTGGAACATTTAAAATTTCAACATCCGTGAGTGATCATGCACATTATTATCATCACAGTATTTTCTCTTTGTGAAGTTATTCAAAAGATTCTGTAAAAATCCTATGGGGCATGATAGGCTTTAGCTTTGTCAAATCGCCCATAATAAAATTTTGACTTTTCATTCCACCCATTTTATATATTCAGTAGCAACTAACTTCGAAGTGCTCAGCGGCTGTTCACTCTCCTGTTGCCATATGCTATCACCATCCGGGAAACTATAACGTTCTGATCCACTTCATTACTGGTCATGGACGGTTGAATATTGGACAATGCATGCACCTATATTTCCCCCTCGAAAATATACAATAGTGATGGGGGAAAGTGCTCCATTGACTAGAGGTTATTTATGAGAACGAGCAAGACGCTTTTGTGGTAAAATGTGTTGGGTTTGTTGAAAGGTGTGCTAAACATGGCTATTCGTTTTTTCCCCACATTGAGCATTTTACAGTGATGCTAACCGGCGTTGACGGCCTGCCGGTAAGTCCTCTAACGAATCTCAAATTGAGCGCGACTTCCTGGTGTCTCGTTGCCCGAGGTAGACAAAAACACTCGTGGGAGTCGTAGACGTTTATTGGAGAATCGTGGTACTAGATAGTACCGAAACGTGCCGAGGTAACGCTAAACAATGCAATCAATAAATGCAGTAGCAAAGCGAAAGCCTATCACATGTGTTGCGTGGGTTTGAACAATGTTGTATCCGGTATGAGTCAGTAAGTACGCAAGTAGTGGATTAAGTAGTAATTATCTTTCCAGTATGTAAACGCAAACGTAGCCGGTGAGCAAGCAGTGCGTCAACACGCAGACAGGCAGGCACAGAACTGGCGCAAGTCTTACCAAAAGGAGTGTCGTCACGCTGGGCAGTCGACGAAACAATCAATGAGGAGAAATCAATACTGACTTCTGATTCGCTGAGGTGGATCGACCTTGTAACAAGTCCGCATGACGTGCGTCCGTGCGTGTGGTGGCAGGCCGCAACGGTCAAACACGCGATGCGCGGTAAACGTTTCACTCGACCGCAGGCCACAACAAACAGGACCCAGCATATATATACACCTGAGCGGAAAACCGTGCTCAGTAAAACAAGCAGAAGTAAAACAAAAAAGTATCACAGTTGAAGTCAGGTTTGATTTTGAAGAAAATATAAACGGAAAACGTCCTCGTGGATTGCTCCTTTTCTTCGTGCAATCATCGTCACTACAACAGAGGACCTTGAGCTAAGGCGTAATGCAGCCTATATCGAATTCGAGCTCCACGACGCTTACCATCTCAGTAAGCAGTGGAACGTTTAAACGACAATAAAGAGGTTCACGTTTAAATCACCGTAGAAAGATGTAAAACAATTCAACATTTAGTCGAATTTATTCATTTTCTATTGTTCACACCACAAGCTAATCAAAGCAGTTTAAACATTACACGGAGTAGCTTTTTCTTACCCATTTTTGGTAACCCCATAGCTTGCTGTTAACCGAACATGTTGCACATATGCACATTCATTTAACAGCAGCTTAAGCCATTTAGTAATTTGTGGAATAATCAAACCATAATGACGTAAATTTCCGAAGCGATATGTCAAAGAGAAATTGCTTTAATTTGCACTTTGTTCTTATGCACAAATGGGAACATTTTAAAAACTGAAGTTGTTTAGTTGACAGTTTTGAGTCCAAATGAAGCGAAAGACTGATATTCTAACGTAACATTTCACAACCACATGAATTGGTTGGTTGCAGCGCACAGTTTGGGACGATGAGTGGCAGACGATGGGCAAACTGGTAATCAGTCTTTAACGTCACTGTTAAGCAGGCGAGAGTTGAGAAGCGTGGGGCACCAGTATGTTGTTGTATCCTATCCCAGACGATTCTCAACTCTTCCTTCTGGAATAATGGGAACGTTTGGAGCGGACCTAAAAATGTGGATCGTTACCTAAACGGAAATATCGGTTGTAATACTAGTAAAAAGAATAAAATGGGGACACTGTGCTTGAAAAAGTATGAATTAACTGCCCAATGCATCGAAGAGTTTAGAACGAATGCAAATCGAGCATTATACTTCCAATCCGTTTTCATATTTTATTCCCAAAATGTTGGTCCTTATCTTGGGTTTCTTAAGGTTAGTAGCACCCAACGCGTACACAAAGAACGTTCAACCACAGTTTCGGTTCCCGTATGATAGCGTGCTTAGTACCACACTCCTTCACTTTAAGTATGAGTCGTACAACTCACGTCAAACTGAAGTTTTTAATTTATGTTTCAAATTCCTCATTCATTGCAAGCGGTTTTCGAACCAACTTAAATACAACTTCCGTTTTGAGGTGGATTGCAATATACACCCAGAACCAGTTCACATTTAACCGGGTCCCGTGTACACGGGACGCCTTACAAGTTTCGCATCGAGCATATTCAGATAAATCTCAGATGCAAAACTGAAATATCTGTGAACTAATAAAATATATTCGAGCTGGTTGTGCAACGTGTTAGGATAGTTGGGAGAGGCATGGAATGTTCTTCATAGCCCTTCATAGTTTAGTCCATTTTCAAAGACCATTGTACACAAATCCTTCCTCCAAATCCGGAACATTCCAGGGCTAAATGTGACTGGTAAATGAAAATGAAGCGATTGCACGTACAACAGTTCCGACACTGTGGAACGCTATCAACCGATTTTATTCAATTTAAGCAACAGATGTGACTTATCAGTAGTGACATTCTAGACAGTGTGTACCGTGTGTAGACCTGGTAGTTTCCCGAACGGAAGACTGAGCTGATCTGGCTTCACAATTTCTCCACGGCATAAATTTAGGAATGCCCAATTTTTCGGAGTTAAAAGTCCACATCATTCTATGCACAAACACAGTTTTGGTAACTGTCTAACGAATACTTGCATAACTCTTTATACCCCTGATTGCGGCATGTATTTCTCACAATTCTATTCATCACCGAACTGTTGACCTCAGTCTCTCGTGTCCATTGATAGAGCCTTCCTAAACTGGTGTTCGGGTGGCCTCCTCGTAGTGTTTGGGCAACCAACGATCAATGATTTTATTCCTTGATTCCTTTACCCAAACTAGGCTTCGCAAAATTTCCACCCGGATTTCTTTACGATCTATGTTTATTGTGATCGTTGAATTATGTGCACAATTGACGGCTAAAAGTTTTGTTTATTACGATATTAACAGCTTGAAGATATGAAGCTACTCCCGTGGGAATCAAAGTGTGATGTATTTTGCTGCCCTTCCAGTGCCTGTGTTCACTAGCGCCGTGGATGCTGGCCGATTCTCAGACCGATACGCACCATTGATCACTTCCCATAAAATAACTCCTCGTTAAATCGAACTTATTCTTGATGAATTCTCCCGTACTCCAGGTATTTGCAATTTACCTATAGTTATTGCCCACAGTCCTTTTGACCACATTTTTCCCGACATGAACCATGTTTAGAATGGGGCATACTTTCCATCCACATAAACTGCTGAAAATGCAGGTAACCCGAGCACTTTCGTAATCTATGGACTGAATGGAGATTGACGAACCATCGGTTGACCAGTAGTGTTTTGAAATCCCAGGTCTATTACCATCATAGATTCGTCTATGACAATCGTGTTGGAGAGATAGTAATGGAGCAAAGTATTTGAATGCACATGCAGTTATAATAACTTCCATATATTCTTGTTTGAACGTTGTCTTCCTCCGTCATGGAGACAGGTTAGGTCATTGAAGGAATTCATTAAAATAGTAGTAGGATGCTCTGAATTCCCTCGGCTATTTCTCTCTCTCTCTCTATTAAGTGGTATATGAACGACTGCACATAATATCCCTGGAAGCACACGACCGGTTTGACAGTTCTTGCCGCTCGTCAAGCATGCGTGTCCGGTAATCCTTTGTCAGTTCATTCATACCCAGGAAGTGCATTTTCGTCACAAAAACCTTGTTTGCAACACCGTGTGACTTTTAGGTTGACAGCTCTTTCAGAGACAGTCCATTGAAGAATCAATGCTATGATTCGATATATATATATATATATAGGATGATATTGAATGGTTAAATACTTGATTATAAGTCGTGCGTGCAATCGAAGTCTTTGCACTCTTGTTGGCAACTAGTGTGCAGAAAATAGTGTTACCGATCTGATGCATTCACGTAATTGAACATCGGATCTGTATCTTCCGTTCCGTTCTCAGAACATTCGGAGATCAAGCATTTTTCTATTCCTAAAGATGTCTAACCTCGTGTTTCTGGAAGCTTCTAACAATTATTTTCGTGCAACCGACGGAACAGTTCTTTCTTTCGACACCTAATCCTGTCCGAGTGTCAGGATAGTTTCCATTCTCCTTCTTCAATGTCTATCACCAACTCAAACACTGATTAAATATTTGCGACACGGTTGTAGCAATCAAAATTGTTAATCTTGACCACGAGCGCAAACGAGAAACAGGAGAAAAACGGCCAACGCCAGAATTATAAACATTCGCTATTTTATTTAATGATTGATATACGTCCTTTTGTCCATACTCCCCAGTGGTCAATCGACAACCGATTTCCCATTTGCTTACCGATTCATCTGTACAGCGCCTGCTTAGAACTCTACTGATTTATATGACAGCTTTGTTGAACATGGAAAAAGTAAAAACTCGTCTGGTTGATCGCTTCACGTAAATCTTGCGATGAATGAGACGAGCAAAGTGTTTATTTACTCCAGCCGAACAGTCAAGTCTATACCCTCTTCAGTTTAATTTGAGAACATATCACTTTAGATTGGATGCCCATTGTAGCCTTAGGGAACACGACGGTAAAAACGAGTAAGTCAATCTCTAGTGCAATTGCTCTTCGGGCAAATCTACTAATGAACAGATTTGATCATGATTTTCCTACTTGATATTTTGGCTAAGTTTGAAGAAAGAGACTGCAACCACTCTCTGATCAAATTGATTTGGCCTCTTTGACCTTACCAGACGCGTCAGTTTGCTTTCATCGCATCAAATCAACAGGTATCTGAAGTTTCTAACTAGAAATCATTTTCAATTTGAGGCTACCATTAAAACCACCCTGAAGGTTTTATGTAAGAGCCTACTTTTGTGTAGGTCTCATCACCGCATAAAAACGGTAGCGGCAATCGTAAAAATTCATGATTCATAAAAAATGGTATCCTCAGTACGGTTATCCCAAACGAGCTCAATGATTTATTTTATTGTACTTCCCTCTTCACATATAAACGTGAAATTTTGTGTTGAGATGTTTAAACAAAACATCACTGAGAAAGTGTGTATGGCTTCGTGCTAAACGTTAGCTGAGCTCATATACCACAAAAACGTACCATAAAGCGTCTTTAGAATCACGGTAAATAAAGCTATTCCCAATCACTAAGGCCCATGTGGTGATCCAGCTACGTGGTGACGCCTACCCTGGAGCGGCACGTTACAGTTTCTGGACGTCTGCCATCAATCAAATTTGAAAGGTGACGTCAATGACACACGTACGGCTTCCGACTACATGCCATAGGCAGATAGTGCCAGCCAATCCGAGACAGTGCAGACAGAAGCAGAATTATGCAATCAGTATTGCAATACGACTGGTGGAAACCTAGATAACCAATGATCTTCTTTTGTACATATTATTTAATCGCCTTCATTTCTTCCAATAAACTAACTACGTACTACTATTCCTGTGGCCATTTCCTCGCGTCTCGTTCACCTGGGATGTTGCGAGCTCGTACCATTGCGGTCCAGTGCTTCCGTAATCCAGTTCCTGATAGCTCATCTTATTTAGGTGTGACCATTTTTCACTGCCAACCCCAAGCGCGAAGATAAACCAACCATCTGTGAAAAATATGACTTCCACGAATGCATTTAAAGAGTAGCAGTTCCCTAAAACCTCCCGTATCAGTGCAAAACACTTTGTGATATACAGATTGGTGTGTGCAGGAGATCAACAACAAGGTACTTGATATTTACCTCCATCCTAACTCGTCAGGCGGGATGAACATTTACTTCTTTTGACAGGCAAAACGAAACTCAACAGAAAACTATCTCAGTAGCTCATCGTTCATCATATGCTGAAGTACTGGTTGAGCACCAGGGAGATAAACCCATTGTCAAATGGACGGGCGACGCGATTTCAATTTGTTGGAAAAATCAATACACGCTATGCTTTGTTGGGCATTCCATAACGGTTTCATATCACGTGGCCTCAGCTGCATTGTAAATTGAACCATCATTTTCCAAAAGAAGGCACGTTGAAAAAACGGTTAATCAGCCCGGGCTATCCATCACATTGGTTGTGTGCAGCTATTCTCCGTTGCGATCGAATACAACCATCGTCTTGCTTTGATATGATCGGTTTTCTCTCTCTGTTTATGTCTGGATGGAGATATTTCTTTGAAAATGTTTTAATTGGACTTATGTTCACATTGAAGCACTTCCAAAAGACACCAACTGAATCATCGGATATATATGCCACTCGATTAAGTTGCCTCTAATCTTAAATTACATGCCAAAAACGTTCGAATGTTTTATCCGGTTTGGCTATGGTGGCACGACAAAACGCTTATTCAACGAGCTGCACACCTCAAGGTCCACTTTTGAAGATCAACTTGTATGTTTCTTGGACTATGTTTTTAGTTCTTTCAGCACTGTAGATAATGCCTGCGTAGTTTGCAGCCAAGTAATTTATCAATTTATTTAAGTTAGATTATTTTCATTAATTTGCTTACTTACTGTGCACTGAATGAAAAGAGTATATGGGCTCAACTTACTAAACACTCATGAAACAAGAATCATTTATTAAACGAATGAATTCCCATGGTGCTTCGCTTAAAATATTTTCCAAATCTGGCTGTGGCTTTCTAATTACTACAAATTTCTTTCGCAACGCTCAAGGTCACACTAATTCAAACGGTGATAGAAGTGAACTAAGAACATAGAAGTGGGAGATAAAATCAGGAATAAATATATTTTATCCATAGCCATCAATACACATGTATGATATTGGAGACTGAAATACATTTCAAAAATCAGATCAATGTTGCACGAGTTTGATCAAAACCTGTACTTTGCTTTGGCCATATTTTTGTGTTATGATAAAGGTTCGTTCGTCTGTTCACCCTCCGTGTGCGTGGCTGTCAACGAGAGGTGCGGTTAGGTGTCGGTGGTAACGAGCGTCCATTACTATCATTCTAGAGAGTTCCCGCGGAACTCCCTATGTGCTTCATAACTTCTCTACCCACGTCACATCTTGTGGCGTGGAGAAAATTTCAGACTTCATTGCAATCGTTTCGTACTGTTTGTAGGACAAACAGCAAGGATTTTCAAACATTCACGAGGTTTTTGTATCATTTTCATATGTATCTCACTGAATTTTTTCTGTTCATGAATTATTTATGGTCCTAATAGGTTTGATGTTTAGCCCATCTATGGAACACCTGTCACCCCGTGATACCTAAGGGCTCCGTGTCCCCCATGCCCATTACTGTCCGCACCTTCGTCGCTTCTTCAAAATCCATGCTTGTCAAGTTGGCTAAATACACTATTGTTCATAGACGGGTTCATTATATCTTATGTCTACAGTGTTCTGCGATTTCCAACTGACACAATCCTAATAATCCAAGTAGAGGTGAAATTCAGTATTAGTAATAGCCATTAAGACTAACAGTAATTCG
The DNA here is from genome assembly GCA_900618425.1 of Echinostoma caproni. Classification (NCBI taxonomy): domain Eukaryota; kingdom Metazoa; phylum Platyhelminthes; class Trematoda; order Plagiorchiida; family Echinostomatidae; genus Echinostoma; species Echinostoma caproni. The sequence goes on along the minus strand of UZAN01040942.1, from coordinate 52,935 downwards.
CGTAGAAGGACTCTCCTTGAACTGGAGGTCAATTAGATATGAAGCACGGGTGAAAGTGAAGTCTAACTTTATTGTATGCCACAATTATACATGTTTGTAGACACATATCAAACCAAAAAGTATGTTTCATATCCAATCATCTCTCCCTGTTAAGCTAATAGAACTGCGGACTGTGTAGGCATTCATCACTGCCCTAGACGAACTGAGTGAGGGTTTTAACTTACTCGCGAGACAGAGGTCTAAACACTCATCCATTGGAAAAAGGTAACTTGGAGTGTGAGAAAGAAGGTATTAGGGTGCATGCTTGTGGTTTGTTGTGTTTTTGGTTTGTATGTATCCGGATGGATGAACGCTCAAGAAAAAACACACTGTCGCCATAGAGACGAGTTGAGATAATTTTCCCCTTTCTTCCTCTTTTCAGCAAGTAAATAGCGGTCTACTCTGCGCAATTGTGGATAACCAATTCGATTGCACATCGACAAAAAAATTCTGCACACTTGATTGCCCGTGACCATTTTCTGTCCTGCACAAACTAAACTGAGTTGAACAGTACTGACACTCATCGCAGATGAATTTCATCTCTAAGTTGTAGTAATAAGTAGGTTGTGTTTTGATCAAAAGTGCATCAGACGGAGTATACCATACGCGCTAAACTTGTCTCTGTTCGTGTTTGTTGTGGTAGTATTCAATGGTTGAGCAATCGTTAATTGACAAAATATTGAAAAGCGGTTTCTGTAACTCGCATGGACTGAATTTATTTTCACCTGTTCACCGATCTAGGTAGTTTATTTGCCGACGTATTATCACAAGCCGATGTGACATATTCAGTGCTTGTTAAGCAACAGTGTTCTGTTTTATCCGTTCGTTTATACAAATTTTCTTCTCCACCGACTTTGTCCATTGTTCTCACTGTATTCTACTCGGATCACCGTTGAACTGGTGTGAGGAGGCAAGAACGGGGTGTTGTTGTTCCTTCTTGATTGCTGTTTTCGTCCGTTCTCAGGTTACGGCGTGGCCTTTTGTTACTGCATTTGATCCTTCAGTAGCATCGGCGTGCACACGTGATCCAGTTTGATGTGTCTGTTTATTGAGTTGATTGAAGAGCGTCAAGCCTCAAAAAATTCTCTGGCTTTTTCTGGTCGGGCGTGGTTGATAATTTTCACTGATTCGAGGTCCAGCTGATGTACTTCTTGATCTTTGTGGAGGGAAGTCAACGATAGTAGGTCATGTCTCCTGACTGCCGATTGGTGTTCATGGATTCTTGTTAACAATTTTCCTCCAGTTTACTGTATACAGTGTTCTTGGCTGTTCTTGCAGTTTATTTTATAGTTAGCCCTGCCCTCGTCTTTCTCCATTATTTTATCCTTTGGTTTTGAAAGAATTCTTCGTAGACAAGCGGTCGGCTTTTGTGGGAATTGGGTTCCGTACGATCTGAGTAGTTTTGCTGTTATTTCCGAAACACCCTTGGTGTACGGTAGGGTTCTCGATTCTCCGTCCGGTTTTTGTTTTCCTTTTTGAGTCAGAGTTCTTTTGATGAAGCTGCGGGTGTAGCCATTGCAAACAAATGCTCTGAATAAGTGTCTTGTTTCTTCTTTCTTCTTGAGCGTGACAGTGCTGTAGTGTGTTTGAATATATCGGTGACCACGTCGTTTGTGCCCATGTAGATGATTACTTTTGAAGTATAGGATTTGATCCGAATGAGTTGCTTTGTGGTAGACCATTGTCTCCAGTTGTCCTGATGACGTTTTGACGATCGAAATGTCCAAAAACGCCACTTAGTTGTTCTTTCCTTGTCTCCATTGTGAATGCGAAGTAACTAAATGTGTTATTGATGATTTTGAGTGTTCTTCCTAGCACCGACGTCTTGAAGAAGACGAAAAATGTGTTATCAACCTATCGAGTCTAGAGCTTCGGCACTGCCGCTTCTCAAGAACTGAAGATGTAACCTCAGCTAGGGACGATTTGTTTGCAAACAAATTGCCTATCTCGGTGAACAGGTAAAAATTGGTTATCGGCAATGCTTGGGCAACTAAGATCACTCCTGTCTTATCTGTAGTTTGCAGAAAGCATTGCGTTTGCATTTTTATTTATCGATTTGGGGACAGCTTAGCTGTCTCGGGCGAGTCGTGAGTCGGCTTCACGGACCCACCGAATCTACATCCGTCAGTAGGTTAGTCGAGATGCAAGATTGAGGGCTGCTACATTTCAACACAGAAAGAGCGTGAGAAGACAGGCGATCAATCAAGGGGTAGAAAAGACGCGCGATCTGAATGAAAGCGAATTCAATCACAGCTTTTGGTTCATATTTCAGATGGATAAGTCTCCAATTCCGGGTAATAGTTTTTCAATTCAAAGTGACAGTTTTTTCAAATCAAACTTAAAATGCTATAGGTTGGCAAGAAAAACTTCAGGGACAGAAAGATTAGGCGTTCTTGTATCTACTCTCCATCATATGTCAGGATAGAAATCTCTTACAAAATACTTCTGGCATCATTTAAGTGCTCCTAACAGGATATGAAGATGGAGTCTGAAGGATGGTCAGTTCAGATCAGAATCTTCAAACCACATCAACACTCATAGTAACTGTGAGTTAAATGTTAATTGAAGATGGGGCCAAGCAGGTTTAATTAGAACAGGGCAAACACAAGCTTGATAGGCTTAACCGAATGATGAGAGAGAAAATTAAGTCCAGTGCATCGCGATTACACAGCTGGATGAACCATTTGAGGATTGTTCTTGAGGATAGAACTTTGAGTCTGTCGCCAACATGTATCATCCATGATCATTTAGACGATAAAATAAGTGGCTGATTGATCTCCTGTTTTGTGCAATATATGCAGCCCACCTCCAAACTCTTCGGATGGCACGAATTTCTGAGGATGATCCTCACTCAAACGTCAGATATCAGTTTGGAACCATTTTTCTTTCGTTACTCAGAATGACTAATTAATTTAGAGAAATTTCAAAACATTGTATACATTATAATAAATAGTATAAAAATTATTATAGAAAAGTACATCAGAAACACAGTACCAGTTTGGAGGTCCTTGTCACTTGTCAGATTTGTTAATCCATTCTTATATCTGCACTCCCAAATGTGAATTAGCCATCGCAAACTGTAGTTGCCTATCATGAGCTGAATTCGAGATAAACCAACCTCCGATTCTGTTCCTCTCTTCCGTTTGCTTCCTGGTGAATGCTGTTGAAGTGCAATTTCCTTCAGTTTCTAATCACACAGTTCGAACCAAATTTAGACAAAGTTTACTGACAGACTAAAACATTAAATTTGGCTGGATGTAGTTCTTCAGATTCCTATCAGTTGATGGTATAGCCGCAAGATTTCATAAGGCGCATGTTGTTTGTCTCATGAAGACCCCACACTGACGAAAAGCTGCCCATGGGAGTTCTGCTGCAGGTGAGATTGACACCTGTGTTATCCACACGTTCAAGGACAGTGCAGCCTACAGCATTTCTTTATTCATTGGAAAATATAACCTGTTTTTCACTTCTCATTCTCGTAAAGACGGGCTGGATAGATTCCTGTGAAATAGTGATAGTGGCTGTAATCGTAATTTTAATTATAACATCCATGGGTGTAAAGGCTTCATTTAAGTCAAAAGTGTAAAAAAGTGTGGTAAGAAATTAAAGACTGGAATCCTTCAACAATGTCTGTGAAAATCTCCGTTTTCTGAACGTGCCAAACAGGGTACCGTTGAGTTGTGGTATATGTTTATGCACGAGGGAACATAACAATATTGGGATCTAGTGGACGGATGGGAGCAAAAAGATAATAAACTTTTGCCAAGATTCAGACTGGCTGCAGTGCATCGTCCTCGTAGGAGATGTATCATGGGTCATGCGAGCAAAGAAATTTGCACAATCCATTTAAGTGAATGCAAATAACAATATAGTCGGAGTTGAAGATCGTTACACATCAGAGCCACCAAAATAGCGTTTACAAGCGAATCAGTGATGAAAAATGAATACATGCTGTGCATTGGGCTCGATGGTTTTCTTATCTGTAGGGACGAAGCTATTAAAACCTTGGGCATTGGCTATTCACCCTTCTAAACTTCATTTTCTTCTTCTTTTAGAGACAGTGAGCATAGTCTCGTATGAGTCTCCTCGCCGAAGCTTGATGGCATGAATAAGATGTGCGTTTCTATCCAACACCTTCACAGAATGTCGTCTAGCCGACGCTTTAACGTTTGGTCATTGTTCTCCTCCGCCACGTCTTCCATTAGAATATGCCACATATTGATCCCCCGACGGGATAGACAGTAAACCAGCGGTATTCCTACCGTGTGCTGCTTTGCTAGCGTCAGTGCTTGTCCCCTCGTATGGTTGTGCTCTCGAAGCGGAAACATCGCCTGTGGTTCGCAACCAAGGTCTCCGCGGATTATGCGTCTGGTGTAGTGAGAAATCGAGACACAACGTTACGAAAACCAGTGAAAACGTCCTTAGAGTTCGTTGCGCTTTCTTCTAATTTGTTTAACTAAAAACAGTTTTTTTCATTTGATTTTATTCCGGAAACTAATGATAACTAAGATAATTCAGGAGAAGTTAAACTTAACGAGGATATTTACACACGAAGAGAAGAGAGAACTTTTACTATATTTTACTAAACAGCTTGAAAACTTATGTACAATTTTTCAACCATGAGAGACAGCTCACTAGAAAAATGAGGTGTCATGCGAAATGGTCAATGTGGGGAGTGGAGTTTCACATAGCGATTTTCTTTGGAACATTGTGTTAAAAGAGAATGTGTATAGTTTGATTTACCTGTCGTGCACAGAGTCGATGAAGATAGATATAATAAACGTGGAGGCATTGGACAGCCGTTTTGGTCTGATTGGGTTTTATCGGCAATGGGAATCCATCGACCCAACTCGCAATCCAACTCGGGGGCCTCAGAGGTGGAACACAATCATAATACCCACTTGACTGCCGGGCAGCTGATCAGACCGTTTCTCATAATCTTGATACACGATGCAGCGCAACCCATTTTAGCACTCTTGTTGCGGAACTGTTCCCGTAGCAGGCCCATATTTTCACTAAATGCTGAAACATTAAAATTTACAAACGGTAACTTCCGCTGTCGTTGGGTAAAGCGGCCTTCATCAAAATAACATCCATACACATCTACGAACACAAAATAAAAATGCATCCAAATCTCCATTTCAACTCATCTCAAAACTAGATGAACGGAGGGAAGCTGTTTGGAGATGCAAAGGATACACTGTATGTTTATCAGAACATTCTTTGTTCGCAACGCTTGTTGTCATTGAAGTTTTTCTATCAATTACAGTTACGATTGTGTGCAGTTCCTGTTGACTATAAAATCTTGAAATTGAATTTTCGAATCTCCTGAGGACAATCTCAGTTATCACAGGTAAATCAGGTTGAGTCAGATTTTAATTTCTCAAACTATCTCACCCGAAAACGTCCGCGATTTGCTCCCCAGCCTGTGTGAAGATGCTTCGTGTATCACAAACCGAAGTGTTTGCTGGGGATACACTTTGTTGTTCTGTCTCCTTATAGATCTATGATTTCCCAGAAGGCGAATGGAGTTCAGAGAAATGTAGCGGAATTGTAGTGAATCTATCGTCAGGATCAGTCATGAAATTTCTGCGAATCAATATAAAAAATACCCAGTTATCTCGGTTTCTGTGCGAGTTGGATTCCACACGGACAGGTTTGTCTTTCTAGTGGTTCACAACAACCAGAAAAAAACTGTGATTAAAGTTACTAAATTGAGTGAGGATAGTTTAGGCATCCCATTATACAGTTCTTGGTCTCTCTGCTTTCTACGAAGGCACCTTTAACCTCTGTCATATCTAAGTTGAATGATTTATAACGTGTGTTCGTTCTCATGCACGCACCATAAGTACAGTGCGTGTGCTGCTTGATTTCAGCGCCGTTCTTTTGACTCTAACATTTCTGCTGTATGCAAGTTTCAGAGACTAAGAACCTTACGCGACAATCGATAAACCGAAGAAAGACCAGCTAAATGGCGCCTCTTGTGATAGCGACCCCTCGAGCGATATTCCTTGTGGGGAGGCGACGATATTTAATAACAAAATCCAGTTGCCCGAAGATAACATTTTTAGCTGATCTAAAATCAATCCTAGTGAGAGCACGCAATACACTACTCAACCTGGCCGGCTCAGAAACCACGTAAAAGTGCGTCACTAATTCGTAATACTCGAAACACTTCGGGGTTGTATAATAATTGAAATAGTAATCAAAATCAAACGGAGCGAACTCGGACTCGGACAGAAATCCCACTGAATATAAAGAGTTGGGTAGAACCAAGGCGTGCTGTGAATGCCGTATAGTGGTGCATACATGCTCGCTGCCCAATCATTACAGATTGGCTTCACTGTTATTCGGAATCGGAACTTACGGTAGAGATGCGATAAAACATCTAAGATGTATGACGAGGTGAGGTTTTGTGATCCGTATCATTGAGAATCGATGCTGTTGATGTAGTTGTTCGCTAACTTGGTTGGAATAATAAAAGGAATGATGGTTGTTGTTCGGAGCAGATGGTCAGTACCTCAGAACTAGTATGCATCAAAGAGGTTGAAAAGTTCAATCGTAAGAGATGGAAACACTATGGATTAAACGGAATAGAATATAAATGAGTTTTGTTATCCTCAAGATTTGCTAAATGATGATTTAATTTGAGAACGACCGCTTGTGAATTTTGGACAGTACTTTTTTGTCATTTGTCACCAGTCCCCTCTAATCTCGTTTGTCAGCCCGATTGCAATGGCGAAAAATCCCGCCAGAGTCGTTAACTATAGGTAGCACTAAATCCTTGAATAACAAAAACCAATAAAACAGAATGTGGCCGGTATAGTCGTAAGCTTGTTGCCGAATCGGTAAGTCTAATTAAGACGAAAAAATTGCACCAAATCCGACAAAGTCAGTTCATCCTTGTTGGGACGCATAAGCAATTCGTACTATTTTTACGTCCGTGGGGGAACTTGAACCCGAAAAACTCCGGCATGCAAGATGACCCATTTACTTGCATGCCTTAAGTGCTTTTTAATTGCAGCAGGAGTAACCAACCCATACCATTATCAATCATTTTGGATGATCAGTTTCTCATCATATGATCTGTATATCGTGTATATCAGTATTGTTCAAGTTTGAACCCATCAGTCATCACAAAATAGATCCAGGGTACAGCTATTTCGAAAAGCCAGATCAACACACATTTTTAAGAAAATGCTCATTCGACATTTCATCCCCTTTTTATAAAAATAACCAAGTAGAGATTCACAATGCAGAGAATAAATATAATTACAGCAATATTTCTTATATATGCATATTATCATCCTATATTCAGGCAACTGAAACAGGCCAAAGACTAAATCGTGCTCAAAAGAGCTCTGGAAGTAAAATTCCCTATGAACTTGGTAGTGGAGAAAACTTGTGTTCGATTCATTAATGACTCACACACGAAACCGGAGTAGTATTACAACCACAACCATGGTAACGTCAGACCGTCAGTGAGAAACAATCAAAGGATACTTTGAAGATCCGGATCGAAATTTAGTCACATGTTTGACTCGTCGTAACCTGAGGGACGCGGACGTTTGGAAACTGTTGTTCCGTCCATTGGCGACAAACGGGTGGAGCAAAGCGTCTATAACTGCCGATCCTGATTGATCCAACGAAACACGCTGGTGAGTTCCCAACGAAGTCTGAGAAAATTTGCTATCGAAAACGTTCCGGTATCTAGGAGGGAGGAATGTAATGGACACTAAATTTAAACAAATGCTTTCATTGTGAATAGTTTTCTAGCGGTTTAATTTTATTTTTACCGTGCAATTCTTGTATTCTATATCTGGGACATTACTTGATATAAGGTTACATGGTATTCATATTTTCTGATCTCATCCATTTGATTTTATTTTAGCAACTTCAAAACTTACTCATATCTCCTTTCCTGCCTATTTTCAGATATACCGACGAGTAAGTGATTTGGTAAGTTGCTATTACTTAGAATGATGTTGCCGTCGGTTTATACTGCTTTTGAGAAGCTCAAGTGTCTGATGAATATTAGATCGTTCTGTTCGGTGAAACCTTTTGTTTTCATTAACGCTATTTGATTCGTTTAGGAACGTTTTTAGTTTAAAAATAAAAGCTTTTATCGGTTGCCTATGCAATCGTTCTTTCACTGATACAGTTACATGTGTTGCCCAACTAACATTTGAGTTTTCCTCTCAATAAATTCAGTTGCGGGTGCTATTCAAACATGTACTCCACATATTGCTTTTGTCCCAAACCTCGCTCAACCCGTCACTCACAAGGTTCGTGAATCTCTCACTCAAACTCATTTGTGTATTGAAGTAACCGTTCGATATTATGTTATGCATTCCACTACGGACCAGATTGACCAATGTAACAACATCACTATCCTGTTCGATTACACCACACAAGCCTACGTAAGAGCTTGGTTTTACACTAACTGTTGGTCACTAACGCGATCGCCGTGAATGCATGGTTATCTCGTTCGGCGGTTCTGTTCAAACTTATCCAAGAGTTTTCTTGATGTCTTGTAGAATTTGGCCATGAATGTCTTGTACACGTTGTTACGAGGTAGTTAGTCTTTCGGGTTCTGACCCTACACCATATCGTAAATACTTAGTAACTGGAAGCCGATGCTAATAATTGTCACCTAAAATTCGTCTGCTTACCCGACTAAAGTGTTTAGTGTTAGTGTGATGATCCTAGCTTACGGGATGACGAGAACCTCGGGGCAACACGTTGCAGTTTCTGGACAATGAACCATAGGCAGATTGCACCGACCAATCAGAAGCCGTGCGGCCCAGACACAAGCTGTACGACGCCAAGAATACGAACACGTGATTGGCAGTTGCCTACATAACCAATAAGCTTATTTTTTACATATTGTTTAATCCCTTTGATTTCTTCCAATAAATGAAATACTACCCCTGTGGCCTTTTCCTTGCTTCTCGTTTAAGTGGTATATCATCGTACAAGTGCCAGTGTGATTCAGTGCTTCCGTGGCGTCCGTGATTTGTAATTTGTGATCTGTGCGTGCTTCAACCACCACAGTTAGCCTGACAGTTATCTCTCATTACTCGAGGCTGACTCTGGCAGTTACTCATAGGTGTACTATTAAACCCTTTTTATGAATGAAAAAGGAAAATGGTTTAAAGATGTAGGCAAGTGTATGCAAGAATGAAAAACATCGCATTCCACCGACGTACTTTAAAATACCATTACGTTTAACTCTTGGGTAATAATGTCATGCTACAAATTCCAGAATAAACCCCTGGGAACTTTAGAACACAAGCTCCAAGGCATTCAATCGTTTTCAATGGTTCATAATCCTGCCTATGCAGGTCATATAAGAGTTTGTTGTTAGTGGGCAGAAAGATGAGTGGGAAATGGGGAGAAGGGTGAGCCCACGATCAGATGACTAAGTCAGTGTTTCGTTCAAATCGATCGGAAATGAAATATTTTTTAAGGTGGGGCCAGGCTAATCGAATAGGTTGAACTAGTCTGTTTTGTGCGCATTGTTTGGTTGTTCCTCAGTGCTGGTTAGGGTGTGAAAGAGCCTTACCTTGGAGGAGTTTGAAGCACATGATAGATAACAGTTAAAGCGAATTCTGGTCTAACGTAATGGCCTGTATCCACTGTTGTCGTCTGAAACCAAAAACTTGAAATGTCACAGATGATCAAGAATGACGCTTCTTCTATTTTCCATGCTTCCTTTTTTATAAACCAGTGTGAACAGTGTCTCTTCATGCTTTAGAATAGTTGTCTCAATGTACGGTCGATGTAAGTTATACTACAAATGCAACTGTATTAGTGGATCAGTGACCAGTGTAGGTAACTGATTTTTGTGGCTGGTGCGGACTAGGAGCCAGCCTGTGATCACACACAGCAGTCCAGCTGCATTACTTGTCTGCTTTACAGCAGATCAGCAGGTTAGATATCGCATCTCGATTACAAATTAATCAGATGAACCTTGTAGGTCAGTTGGGGTAGTGGCTTATCCAAAAGGTTTCTCTCCATAAGCTGTGCAGGATTATTATTTTTCCATGAATGTCCTTGTTTCTTCCAGATTTTTGTCTATCACAAACTATCAGAGTAGTCTTGGCACGCGTGCTGTGTTGCATTTTGAATTAAATTCCTTTTCTTTTTCATCGGATCGAAGTTGTGAGAGTTTGCTTACTACCCCATCCAAGTTTGTTTTCTGTGTAAACGTCTTTCTAACAACACTTATCGGAAAATGACTGTTCATAAGAAAGTCGACACAATGTGTCTCCGTTTATAACAAACTTTTAGTTAATCCGTGTAAAGTGGACTACGAATCATTGTCTTGTGTTCTGCAATTTATGAATTGAATTGGGACTGAAGCATCAAAAACCAACTTGTTCGCTATTTTTTCACAACCCATTAACCAGCATGCTTCTTATCACAAACAATCAATATCGAGCCTCACAAATAAAAAGCCAATTAATTTTTCTTTATAACCGTTTCAAACTCTCGACTGGACGCTGTTTGAAGCGATATACATATATCGTGCCCTCGAATGACCTCTACGTGTGACCATCGTTCCATTCTGGTTAAACATGGAATGCCGTTCCGTAAATTGGTTGTCGAACAACGAAGTGTACACGGATGGAGAAACGGTCAACTGAAGTCAAGAAAATTACGACACGCATTAATTCAGCGAAAAAATCTAAAATAAGAAATCGATTATCGGAAAATATTTTTTCTCGGCGGTGATTCTTATTTTCCGGATAAGGGGCTCACAACAATTTAGCTCAGACAGAAACAATTTGTCGACACTTCTTTGAACTCATAGCTTCTGGTAGGATTATCATTCATGGTGGTTTGGACAGAAAACTTTGAACATTTTACACACAATCCGCAGTCCATTCAGTCCACCGCATACTCCGGAAGCACCAGACTAGATTTCCGCTCGTGTTAAAGTAAATACATTAGTAACGCAGATGCACTAAGCCATCCTAGCTTCGGATTCCAGACCACCCGTATTGGAGGTGCGTATTTGCTCATTGAGTCGACCAATTCACAGCGGAGTTGGAACGAATGGCCCATTCAAATATTTGTCCAGTTGTCGTCCTACACTATCTCTAAATAACTATTCGCAGTGAGTGTGTTTAAATCAACATCTTTTCCGTTTTTATTTGCAACTGACCACTCAATTCTCTCCTCGTTACTGATGGGTTGCACAAACTAGCAAAATTTCGAACAAGGAAGATGATCGCTAATTTTATATAGCCTCCGTTAATTTTCGTGTTCGCGAGAGGCTTGATGACACGTTGCTGCGAAAAAATGAACATATTCTGTCAAGTCTGTTGGTCCCTCCGTGAATATTAGTCTCGAAAATGCAGTTGCCAATTTGATTGGCTCAAAGTACTGATTTCTTCATGATAATTTATATTATTTATTTATTATTTATATTATTATCGGTATCATCATCATCATCATCATCATCATCATCATCATCATCATCATCATTATTGTCAAGAAATCGTAACGCGTAGCCTCCTGCTTGGTACTATTTGGCAGACTCGGATCACCACAGAAAAATCCATCTTTCAAAGTTATTTAAGTATGATGCATCAGATAGGCCTTCTGGTACATTTGAATTCATTATCAGAATTTAAGTTTGTCCAGACTCATATCATATGATCGTATTCGATAGAAATCAAACAGCAGCATAAAATCCGGACAATATCTTCGATATCAGGTGTATTTCTTTTACAGTATTTGATAAGTTGTGGTCTTTTATCTTGATATTGATTTTATTTCTTTTTAGGTTATATAACTACAGATCATTAAAGGGAACGAATTGGTACGTTTATATGCATATGGTTATGGGTGCGTTATTGAAGTGATCCCAAATAACGTCAACCAGGGAGCTCCAGGTGGGCAGTGTATAACGGTATCCTGATATGGAGTTGAGAAAACGTTCGCATGAATAAAAATATTTATGCGGAATCGGTTATTGTTTTACTATCAATAAGTGAGCTTTTATTCGTGATTTCAATAACTTTAATATAACACTCACTGTGCTAAAGCTGTATTCATGAACCTCAATTGCTTCTTTAAATGGCGATGTTCAATAAGTGATTACAGCATTGAATATCAACCTTCAGTTCAGGATAAACATGAAACCAACTCGTTGGCCTTAATGTAACTGTAATACCGTTATTGGATGAGTGATATAATTTTCCTCTCACACATGACAGTGAGTGTCATAAGGAAATCGGTAGGGCGGTTCCACCATGAATCTGACCATAACGTGACCCTTTCCGCTACCCAAACCATTCCATTGGTGAACAGCAGATGCCACTTAATGAAGGAGAATGTCTATTTCAAAACACGGGGCAGTTGAACAAATAAAATCAAGATTTGAAAGCTCATCACTATCCACAGACGCGTTTTATTTGGAAATAAATACAACTGGAATCACGTTTCCTCTATTCTTCTTATTCTCATATAACAAGTAGTCAGACTCGGAATGTTTCTTACCGAGTCGGGAGTCATGAGACCAGAACTGAGATAACTGAGGTGTAATGCCCACAACAAGCTCGCACAAATGGCTTGTGTCATATTGTGCACAGACCGAATGAAAATGGTTTGATCAACCGCCAAGCGATCAAGTGAGTATTATTGTCCCTTCGTAACAACTGGATATGATCATCTGAAATTTGGACCGTTCTAGTTGCATTTATTTACTGATCGTGTGATCTTTGCGATCGCATACGCATTGACTGTACAAAGTATTAGACAATCAGTTTGCTACCTCTATTTTTTCAAATTTCGGTTTCGAATAAGATGTTCATTTGAATTTTAGAAAGTAAAACAAAGGTAAAATGAGCAACTATCGGATATTTTCCCGTTTAGCCTCAGTCTGTTCAGGTTCTCATGGATATTATTATACAATGCAACTTCTGTATGTTATTTGGAATGTGAACGTCATTAATGCTGGGTGACTTTAATTCGACATGCGTTTCATCTACAATACGTTGTGAATCTTCGATTTCGATGCTTTTCGAGTCAGTACCTGGTTTGTTTTGTCCTGAATATCGAGTTCTGATGTAAGTTTGGATATGTTTATTTCATTCATTATGTTGTTTCTCTGGTGTTCACTCTATCTGGACTCGGGGAACTTTTACTGAGTCATACAACCATCTGACGTCAATATCCGGGATAAATACAAGCAATAGTCTCCATTGACCGAACAAATTCAGTTCTATACAAGAAAGGAAATGGGCTTATCTTTTCATAATGTGCTTTAGTACGTTATAAAAATGCTTATTTTTAATTTCGAATTGATTCATCTCTTTCTGTTTCCTCGATCTCCCTTAAACGAAATTTTAATTGTGAACCATTTTTTCGTATTGTGGTTTCAACTCACTTTACAAATGCATACTACTTTGTGATGACCAGTTCAGATATTATTACACCCCATGGTCAATGCATAAATTTCCCACAAGGATTTTCCCTTAAATCAATCGTAACGGGTTTTCTGTCCGTAAGCGGTTCTCGTCAGTTTACAAACTTACATCGATGAGGTACCATACCCCATGTGAATTTCCATGAGAATTCCTTTGCTGTGCATCTGACTCGAGTTTAACCGACATAAATGGGTCCTTGTCCAGACCTCGAGAAATGGGTTCTCAATGATGTTTCGTGTGCTGTGTGACAGTCAGTGTGCATCCATAGTTTTAAATATAAGGTTAATTATTTTAAAAGAATCATGTGGTTAAAAAGTAATGCAATACCGTTCAAAGCCAGATTTGTGTGTACGTTTCATTGATGCCTTCGTACGCGGTGTAGACAGGTGATCACCAGAAGATGTTCAGGGTGGCACAACTATAAACACGCTGTTGATAAAACAAAAGCCGAGAGACGGTTTCATCATGCTTTTTGTACCCAGTCTTCAGTTACATTGAAGTACCCGGCATAGTTCGAATTTCTTCTTTTCGTTTCCTTCTGAACGTAATCTTTAACTGTATAAGTTCTTTGCTTCAAAATAATGCATTCGTATCGCAGAACCGGAGCACCACGCAGCGCATCTACCGTTCTATCCTCATGTGTTGTACGGTTGCCAGGTTACGGTTGCAATAGAACAGAGATAACGCATCGATCAAGCAGCTTTGTAGCACGAATTAGCCAATTAGTTTTGCTTCATCACTGTTGCAATCCTTGAATTCAACGCTACTTGAAGCGACAGTTATTGTGCCCTCGAATGACCTCTTCCTCGAACCCACCCCTCTGATCCCAATGGCCAATTAAACACAGAAACCCGTTTGGAAAATCGAACTGCTAAGGGCACAACTGTCAATAATCTAGCTCAATAATCTAGCAACTATTAGTGCGTAATACGAGGTAATATAGGGATCCGGAAGCGAGTGCTTCTCCCCTATAAATGGAGTTACTGGTTTGGCTGTCAAGAAAAATCGTTGGAATTTATTTTTGTCAAATCAAGGCAAAATACTTCTACGGAAGCACTTGAAATGAACTAACTTCTCCGTAAACAAATAAAAGTACTTTTTGAGTGAGTTACCAAGCTGAGGTGAAAGTTTTGGTGGGGTGGGCTGTTCTGCCCCCCCCCCAACCCGCCCCCAACCTAACACGTTATGATCGCGATCGTTGATCGGGTGTGCATCAAAGGCGCGAATGAATGAACCCGGCGGCTTCTCCCATCGCTACTCGGCTTCATCGCATAGGTTCTTATCCTTATTGTATCATTGATCAACTCGTCGCATCTTTTCATATCCTGACTGCATTCGTTCGATCCTTATAGTTTAGGGAATGATACACGTACAGGTTTAATCGAAAATGAAGCAACGGGTCCCTTTGAAACACTTTTCGGTGTAGTCAACAGCATTTATACTGAAGTAATTTTTTTCTAAATAATAATAAACAGGCCTTGGTGAGTCTTTATAGACGTGATTTTTCTGATTCGGTTATACTCAGCAGATGAAGGGATTCAGAATGTAACGGATATTTCGTCAGTAGTGGTTGACCTAGACCATTATGAGTTAAGAGATAACTAAAGAGAATGGAACAGTTTTTATTAACAACAAATTAACATTGATAATAAGTAAGATGTAAAGTTTGTGTACACTAATAGTCGCTTGATCTGTCTTTATTCTTTAGGTAAGAGTGAGTTACTGTTATCCATAATTCCACAAAAGACGATATCTCTGCACTGGGTGTTTCATGGGGTATTAAGTTGAGATGGGCAAAGTATTCTATCCACGGTTGCCTTAATATTGATCTGCGATTTTCTACACCGCGGGAACAGTTACCTCCACTGAAGAATTCATGCGGAACTCAGGAAATATGTTACAAAGGGGTATATGTGGTGCCATTAAATATCGAACAAGAGATAAGAATCAGTGGCACTGCGGATGCCACTTTTCGGAACGTTTCTTCAGATGTGTGGTACAAAGAAAAATTGTGTAAAGAAGCTGCATATCATAAAAATGGAACCATGTGACTTTTATTCTACTCTGAACTGAGCTGAGCTGGGCGGTTGAAGACTCAGCCATTTACACATTACCACTCAACTTCTCTGTAGTCATTGACGTTTTCCGAATTACTATATTTATTCGTTGTAAACCCTCACTCGACCAGAGGTATGTGAGTACAGTGACCTCAGTAAGTTAACTTTCTTCTGGGGTGTTCCTTTTCTAAGAAGGGAACCTAACAGAGCTTCGCGGTTAACTGAGTCGAAAGCTCCTTTTTAACGTCAGGGCTATTTGGCAACGACCTTTGGTGAGCAACCTCCAAGTTGCTTGAGGGAGGATAACAGGTCAGAAGAAAGGGTAATTGGAGAGGGCTGGGTACGAAAACCGATTAATTATACAAAAATTGGGATATCTGAGCAGTAGCCCACTTAGCACTACCCACCCCGCTCGATGCAATGGGCAGCGCGGTCGTGATTATCCTGCGCGACGACCAATGCAGTGTGGAATTATTTTTTGTTTGTGTATCCATTGGGACTCGATGACCGGGTACTCCTAGGGTTTCCAGTCACTAAGCAAAAGAACGATCAGGGTTATTAACCAAAGCCTTTAGTTCCGAAAAGAATCTGACGGCAAGGTTGGGCAGGTCGACATTTAGCATTTCGTTGGGGGTGTACATGATACAAACTGTCAACCGCTGGGGTTTATTCTGGTTTAATCTAGATAGTCATCAACAGTTGGGTTCATTTTCATTTCGGATGAAGGAACTTCGATCTGTGTGGCAAGGGGTTCGAGGGGAAAGGCTAACTGCAATAGTTACATTCATCATCTTATGCATGCAAAGTACCTTGTCAAGTGTGCCTTTCAATGTCACAAATACGTAGGCAATCGCGTTTGATTTAAGGAATCGGTGTTATTTGAGAGAGTCAAATTCCCCACGGAATTTACTCACTAGGATATTGAGGGTCTATAGAATTAACCCTTTCATGAAATGAATCATTATCATACTCACGCCTGAGCGTGGTGACCGAATTATGGAGTCATCTTGACGTGGTTCGGTTCCTTACCCGACCGACAGAGGTCAACTATCACCGGGTTCGTTCATAGCATCACATAACCGGACAACGTGTCCGGTTGGAGCGAGAAGAGGGGTGGAGGTGGGGCAGCTCACCCCCACCAAAACATTCATCTCAGCTCGGTAACTCATTCAAAAAGTACTTTTATTTGTTTACGGAGAATTCAGTCCATTCCGACTGGATGGGGTTCAGACAGACGAAGTCCGATGGATGACGTTTGAAGGCCGAATCACTAATAATCATGTGGGATTCCCAGTCTAATGCGATTGGCTGGATTCACTTGAAGTTGTAACGGATTCAATTGAGTTTGAAAAGGTATACTACAAACCCCAGAAGGTGATTGATACTTCTATTCTCGCACATGACTGATTTGACCGCGTTTAGCCAAACCTCGTCCATTTGGATTGAAGTGATTTCTCCATGACCAAACAAAAGCACTTCTTGAGTGAGCTACCAATGGGTGTTGACATTTTCGGGGGGCAGGTGATGAGATTTGATTGTTCGTCTGGCCGACCCCGNATGTCCTTGACCGATGCTCCAGTGAGCTGCACAGGAGAATGAACCAACCCGGCGGAAATTGACCTCGGTCACCCGAGTAAGGAAGGGAATCATGACTAAATGGATCAATAAATCGGTCACCATGCCCAGGCGTGAATGTCGACTTGATTCACTGCATGAGTGGGTTCAGCAGTTTGATACGCGATCGGTGATGCCTTCATTAAGCTCGCAAATATGGGTTGTGCTACAGAGCGTCTATCCAAAAAGGTCTCCGATCATTTGCTCAGTGGTCAGGCGGATAGTATGGTAGCGTTCTACTTGTGAGGTCTCAAACGAAAGATAACAACCATACGAACTTAAGAATCCTAAATGAACTTTAATCATTATTTCAACTTTAAAGTCATTCCAACCAAAACCTGATTAGATGGAAGCTGGTTGGAGATATAAATGATTTAATGTGAATTATTATATTTATCTGAAAATCCCCTCGTTACGTGGCCTCTTATCATCATAATTTTGGTATCGGTTGCAGCTACGCTCCCATGAAGTTAATTGCTGAGTGAAGAGCTGGAATAGAGTTGCCAATCTCCTCCCTAAGCGCAGGTCATAACCCGAGTGCATTATTCATCGGAATTTAACTTGCAAACATCGATCTGGATGTTCATTGGTCAACGCTGTTCGACTCAATTTACATTGCTATGCACAACAACCTACCAGGGTGACTCAATGTGCTTTATTGAGCCAATTGATGTAACAAAGAAAACAAGCTTATTTGCTCACTAAGGTTCTTTTTTGAGGATGATAGATGCCAACCAGTCTGAGTTGGGAAAAATGCCCTATCTCTGTGATGAATCTGACTCCAGAGATCAGAGATCCTTCAAGAGCACTTTTGAATCCTAGATTCCTTATGAACTCTTCTATGGAGGTAATTTCTCCTCACGTAGGAGAGAGTTGCTGACAAATATTAAGGCAAAGGCGGTTCGAATACTGCATTTACCGCAACCTAATACCTCATGAAGCACCCAGTACTAAGCTATCATCATGGATAGCTATCAGTTATTCCTATCACCAAATGTCTCGCTTACTGAACTATGAGGATTGCACAGATGCTATCGGTCGAGGCTGTCATTTTCGGGTGGATGGGGTTTGAATGGCGGTCTCCCCAACTCCCTTCCCACAGAATGAATAGAAGTAATCTTCTTTTTACTTAGAACTGAGGATATCTCATCTTCACGCCCTTTCGTTCATTTCATTGTTTCATCCGAAAAATATGGTTATGTACTTAAATAATTCCGCAACTGATCGAGGTTAAACCGGTGGAGTGAAGCAGCACCATTCCGTCCCCCTGGAGAACATGGACCAGGGACAAAATATCATCATGAATAATAGTTTTATCTCGCACCTAAAAAGTGCTATTACGCTCAGCAACCCAAAACAGACCAGTTTCGACCCAGCTCTTCTCCGGTGTCAACGTCTGACGCGTCCGTTACCACAATTTTACGTTCTGCCGGTGAAAATTCTCCTAGTATCGGGTGCTCAGTAATCGTTTGGGTGATGTTATGAAGCGTCTGCTTACAATTTGTGTTTTTCGTTTTCACTCGACAAGAGTTGAACCGAAAACAGGTCTCAGCGATTGTGAAAAATTATAGCAAAAACCAAAAGTGCTATTGAAAAATGCTATTGTTTGGGGATGAAACTAACCCATGTTCAGGATAATATAGACGGTATCAGTATAATCTGCTACTAATACTATCCATGTGCTCAAAATTACCGATGCAATCCAAAAACATATCCTTCACATTTTGAAATGACCAATTCATAGAAGTACAGTCTTGAGAGGGGCTACACACATAGACTAGCGTAAATGAAAGGACGGAAGAAAATAGTCAAGCACTTTGTGTACATTTGGGGCAGCTTCAGTTCAAGAGTGACAAGAAAATGGGTGTCAAATGCGTTTCACACAACTTAACGCCACCGCTCTCATAGTCTTACTCAAGTCAAGTCAAGTTAGTCAGTAGTAGCTTTATGCACCCGGATGAGTGAATTTTCAGCATTTACATCATATTTGTGGATTCAAAGTTATAAAAACATTACATAATGAAACTGAAAGCAGCAGATTGTGTTTGTCAATGAAGTAAGCATTTGCGCAATTCTGTGGAAATTTTCTTTTTGTCAATAAGTAGATGTGCTAGATAGGGCAGAACAGAATTCCGATAGGCAGAGGTACAAGCAAATAAAAGTTTAAATCTTGCGTGTGTGGGTGATGTAGATACAGCTTTTGAAAATTCGTTGTGTAATGAGTAATAAGTGACTCGAGTATTTTGGCAGTTAAACTTCCGCATGCTTGTAGGTGTCTGTCTATGATAGAATTCGCGAGTTTATCTCTGACAGTGCCACTACATTTAGAGATGTGTTTCAGAGATCTCGCCAGTAAATGAAAGTCTTTCTTCAACATAGCGGGAGAAATCACTGGGGAGTAATTCAACCAATGGGGTAGCACGCATGCATTCACAACTCTAACAATCAACTTATGGGGAACAGAAAGTAATCTCAATCGGAGTGAGAAATGTGAAAGCTTTCTAACTTTACAGAATGTGTTTTGAACATTCAGTGACCATGATAAATTGTGTGATAAAGTATTTTACTATTGTTGATTCGGGTACGGATTGTTGATTTGCAGAGAGGATGGGAACCTATCCGTGAGGGCTGAATATCATACATCGGCCAAGAGGGAAAATACAACATCTTGACATTTAGAGGCATTCAATGAGAGGGAATGGGACAGGGATCAAGTAACAACGTCGTTTAACTTGTTTTGTGAAATTGTGAGATACAATCCGAAAGTGCTTGGGATAGAAATAGTTTTCTTGTCTTCGCTCTTTCTTGCCTGTATAATGTCGCCAGATTATGGTGGTAACAGTGAATCTTTATTGATAAGGTAGTTCAAAAATGCGTCTCATACAGTCTTCGTCGACATTTGAATGCTACCATTTCTCCTGAAAAACTTCTGTTTGCATATAGTTTCAACGGGATCCCTCTTCTCATTATGTTTGTACAATCCGCCACGGGCGGTTAGCGGCCTCCATAAGAACAACGAATGACATCGGCTCACGGAATTGGGTAAGTAGCATGGCACTCAAGGTTTTGAGCATTTGTTCGGAAGGTGGTATACCTCAGAAAATGGAAAATATGACGTAAACGCTCTTTGACAAGATTTGTTCTGAGGAATCTTACAGACCGGCCTAAAATAACACCAATACCAACAGTAGAAGGAAAAGGTCTCTTCATTAGACTTCGTTTTAATGTGGAGCATGTGTGAGCTATTGAGAATATAATTAAAGAAGACCATTACGCGAATATTTCTTGTTGCATCGCAAGCCTATTTGGTACGCATTCGAAATATAGGAGTCAAATTTCTGTGTTTAGGTTAAATATCGACTGTTTACACGGAGCTCATTCCTTTAACCCTTAGCTCAACCACACCAATACTCGGCTAATTAAATGCGGTCAACCCAGGCAGGATGTTCTCAAAATTGCTAGTAATATTCCGTGTGAAGGAAACAGCGACATGGTATTCGTACAACAAAGATTATTTCACGGGTGAGCATCTCGTGAAAGTAATGAAGCCCATCAAGTGGGAGTATGAACGCACGTTTTTCAAGACGCAATAATCTCTACCATTATCTCCAGTAACATTCGCTCATCTATTTGGAGAGTTAATGAAGTCAAGAACATTCTACTTGAAATGGTCTAGCCAAACATTGAAATTAATATGCACCAGGAAAGTTGTTTACATCGTGACACTGAAGATCGTGTTGTTTAGCTTGATGGATTTGATATCCTTTGAGGTGATCGGACTGTAAACTTTGATCATAGAGGTAGTAGAGTGGTTACTTTTATCGACCGTAATTGGTGTGAAAACCCTCCTATAATATTACGAGAAAAATCACTTTACTTTTGTTCAGTGTAAACCCCCACGTTCCCAGTTAATTTCATCATATTCTGCTAGCAGACGTGTAAATTGCCCTTGACAGACCGCTTCCGAAATTCGAATATTTGGCGACTCATTTTCGACACAATTCGTGACAGAATCAGACCAGTTCTTGTGTATCGCAGCAGTTGATCATAATCCTTTCGAACTCTTTCTTGAAAACATTAGCTTTGGTTATTCTTGTGCACTCTCCACCACGATTGGACGCCCAGCTTGATAGCATTTTCGTAAATATCCCAGAGGTCTTGTTTATAAAAAACAAGGCCCCTTTAGCATGTCCCAATACTGTACAATTCTTTCGCACCCCAAAAGCAATAGTAAAATCTATCAACAAGCATAGATAACATCCCGCACAATAAGAAGGAGGAATTGTACCTCAGATAACCTAACTGGACTCAGAGATATGATTACTTCAACGGACTTTCTGTTCTCTCGAATTCCAATAATTCTTCCAGAAGCGAACATTGCAGTTGCTTTTTTCATTTCTGTTTGATTTATTTGTTATGATAAGCAAAGGTCGTATATGAATGGTCAGTCCGACAATGTTAAAGGCCGTCGATTCTCATCAAAGCAGAGAGTGAGTGCTTGAATCGGATGACGGTTGAGACGATTCTGGATAGCAGTAACTGACACTAGATGTGATCAGCGTCGAAACAACCCTGTGGCACACGTAGAAGCTCCTATCATGAAGTGGAAGGACTAAATCGACAAGTTTCTACCTACTCTGGTTCTTATTATCTACCATCCTCTTTCAATGCCACTGAAAACATCAACCCTGTTCCTCCGACCGAGGTTCGAAACGTTTTGAAGCAATTTACGTTGAACAAGGCAAATGGACCTGGCTCATTAACCCCGATACTCTAAAAACCTGTGCTGAACACCTTAGAGCATCGTTGCTGAGTTAGTCACCTTGTTTATGTCCTGCGGAGCGATCCCTGATTACTGGAGGTCTGATCGAATAGGACCTATTTCCAAGAAGGACTCATGGATTGTGAATGTTATAGTGTTAATAACACAGCGATGTCGATAGAGAATGGTATTCGCTGACTTTTCGGCTACCGTGGGTAACCTTTCTCAAGGTAAGTGTTTTTATTGTAAAACTTGCCTTGAGAAAGGTTATCCATGGTAACTGAAAAGTCAGTGAATACAATTCTCTACCGACATTCACAATAAAACAACACATGGCGCATCGATTTTTCAATACACTCCTAAAATCATTTGGTCCTGATGTGTTAAAAAAGAACTCTTGGAAGCTAGCTGATTATCCCTGTGTTTTTCAAGATGTTCATGAGTCTTCAGTTGACACATGAATATGAAACTTTAGAAGTGTGGTTTCAATGCAAGCTTATGGGTGACTGAAACTGCACAGATTTAATGTAATGGCTTTTATTTAAAGTCAGGGGTAGTAGTAAAGTTTGTTGTTTGTAAGATACAATCACTCTAGTAAGACAAGCCAGTCAAAGGTTTATAGTTGATCAATGAATGGCTTGCTGATTACTTTTCGCAAAGATATCAGTATCTTCAACTGGGAAGAAAACAGTCAACCGTATCACTCAGTAATTCGGGTGTACTTCAAGGCGCTGTCCTATCACCCTATCCTTTGGCGATTTATGTAACTGACTTACCTATTATTCCCCCTGTACTAATTTTTGAATATGCTGTTTCCGTATCTAACCAATCACAAACAAACTTCTCGCACCTCGTGGCGTATTCCAGTTTATCCGGTCTTAATCTTAATCTGGAAAAATGTCATGATTTCATTTTTACTTTAAATGGTTCCCCATGTCCCTTCGATGATGCACAGATTCATGAAAAGCCAATGAGCAGGGTCAGCCACGTGAAGTACTTAGATGTCGCACTTGAAAGCAACCTTCGCTGGTCCTTATTTACCCAAACTGTTGCTCACAAGTTGAAAACTCTCTTTTCAGATAAGAAGACTAAGCCACTTCTGTTCTGATTTGTCGATGGTAGAAGCTTGTGTTCAACAATGTGTTCTCCCTATATCCCTTTACGGCTCCCCTGTAATTTTCTCTGGTTTGCTGAAGGCTGATTCCAAATGATTAGCCGTGTCTCCCAAGTTCCTTTATCTACTGTGATTGGCAATATGTGTTGTGCCCATATTGATGCGTGCTTAAAGTTTGCTGTCAATATCCTATCTGAATGCACCCGTACTTTGCACAGTAACTTTTGTGGATGTAAATCCCACCTTTTACCCGTTCTAAGTACAAAATTATTCAGTCTCGTATAACTTCATACAGAAACTCTTTGGTACCCTATCTTGCCCGGATGCTGGCCGACAAGGAAAGCGTTCGCTCTCAGCTTTCTAATGCACTTTGTAGTTAACTTTGCATGTTTACGTCCTCTTTTTTTCCCAAAATTGTAACGGTGATCTATTTCTGGCTGGAAGCTTGTATATAACTCGCTAAAGCTTCAATACAAAACAATACAATAAAATATTGTGGTAATCACGGATAGACTGCCAACCGTGATTTGTTCTATTCCTTTTGATATCCCTATACATATGCTTATCCGCTTATGAACAATAATGCTTCGTCGCTTGCGGTATGTTCTCATTAAGTTTTGAGTCATAGCATTCGGTTTAACCACTACTGCAAGTGGTTAGAATTGTACCAGTCAACAGCGCGGATAGAGTTCAAAAACAACTGGCGTATATGTGTACAAAGCACATTCCTTTTCCAGTTAATTCTACCCACTCTTTTGAGTTTCCAAACAGAGTTCCTCAGATTGTTTGGGATTATGCGCAGATCATTTATTTTTACTTTAATACACATAAATGCATTATTGATTCGATGGTATTTTTCCCCGCTCACGGCGGGGTGAAACATTTTGGAGAGTCCAAATGATAATAGATTTTCAAGACGAAAAAAATCACGTCATTCTCTGAACATGATACAGAATAGAAGTACAACATAGTTGTGAAGAAATTGAGCACATCTCTGAGCACCACTCTCCACAGTGATCAGCCTTATCACTCAGTATAACTTACCATCGACTGGACTGATTGTAATTCTCCAAAATGCAAAAGTTTACCGCATCATGTAAGTTCATGTCCGCTGTTCAAGATTTACATACCCGTAGTTCAGGTTCTATAGTGATCACCTCTGGTTGTCTTTCACCCACGACCTGCCTCGGCAAACATCGCCCGGGGAGAAAGACTATTTTGGAACAAGTGCAGCACACATACCCTAGTCATAGTAATCAACGTTAGCCAGTATTTAACCCTAAATCTTCTTTCGATCAAACCTGACTCCGTTGCGATAACTGGATTCCACTACAAACGTCTCTATGCAGGTACTAATGCACAAAATCCTCGATTGCGCCCTATGTGAACCACGTTCTCCTTAATTCGGATGGATTTTCAAAATAATTCACTTTGATGCTGAATGGACGACACATAATAGTCTTGATAGTAGTAAGTTCTAACAAGATTTTCGCAATGATTTCAATACAAGTTGTACCCAGAAAGTAGCGTCTATAGCATCAACTTCCGTATGAGTTAGTAGGAAAGAATGACCGCCGCACCTGATCGTTGCGTTTGTGTCAGACAAATCATTAGCAGCTGTGCTCTCATTTCTTCGCACCGATCCTGAACTGTGTCCGTCCGGTTGTTGTTCATCCATCCAATCGTCAAAACAAACGTGGTAAATAAGTTAGGCCGCATAGAACAATATTATCTCGATCAGTGGTCCGTCTTTTATCTGAA
>UZAN01040942.1:13826-27635 GCA_900618425.1 Echinostoma caproni | reverse complement strand
TCTGTTGCCAGACTGTACCATAGTCAATTGTTTCTGATGTCTGTGCAACGTGAGCAATTGCTGCCCAGAGACAGGGGCAATTTATTAATCATTTCAAGGACTCACGTATTGCAGCCTTGAGGGAGTCAGGTATTTGACAGCAAACTTGCGATATCTATCACACAACGAGAGCATTGTTGTTGTGTTCTCGTATGTGGCAATACAGATAGAGCTGTTTGCCCTGATCACATACGCAGACTGTGTCTATGTATTTGGTTGATTTATACATTATGCATAATAACCGTAGCATCAGGTATATTGGGGTTCGTAGAATAAAAAACTGAATGCTTGAAACTTGGCACATGTCACGATAGATTGATTCAGGGGGAATAGTTTTGTTGCTTACATGGGAATGGTTTAGGTTTGTTGGTCAAGAGGGTGCCTTGGAATGCCAGTATTTTTGATAAACGGGTATGTCGAGAATTCGAATGTTGGTGCAAAGTCCACCTGATGGTTTGAAATCATCAAAGGCTTCGTGATTAACCAAGATGAGTCTTTTCATTTTTCCCCATTGTAGGGTAGCTTTTCATGGATTAGTTTAACTGCTAGGCATTTTTACGGCTTAGGTATAGAATTCATTTTGTTAATGTATAGATCATCACAGCTGCAACAGAACTGATACACCACACAAGGGGCAATCGGATCCTCATGGTCGTTCAAGTAGGTATAAATTTTCTAGTCTATTTGCATCTCATGTACCCTTTTTCTTAACTGACTAGAGGTCAGTTAATTGTGTTTGAACAAGCGATTGATTTAACGTAAATGAAAAACAACAGAACCTGGGCAGTTTTACCATCGGTACGATTTCCGTTTGCAGTTGAGGATTTCATGGAGTTTTCAGTTTTCTGGATACTCAGTGGCTAGTAAGCACTCGTCGTTACGATCACCCTCCTTCTTTTATTGGTTTGGCTGTATGGAAAACAGCCCGGATGAATACACATACACTGGTAAAAACTGTATGTCGATATGCCGTTGTAATTAAACTGGTAAATATATTAGTCCAAATGTATCCTTTTCTCTCTCTTTCTCTAAATATGTCGTTGAAAATGACTACAATGATTCTTGAGCATCAGTCAACCTTGAAAACGGTCAAGTATTACGACTTTTTTAAAATAACAATAAACTCACGGTGAAATGATTCCGTTAAAAGAATAGAAAAAGAAAAAGGTGCTGTCACTAAAGTATTATGCAATCATTAAGGTATCAGCTACTCTCAAACTATTCCAAATTAATTTTATTAGCATGGCATCACAAGGATTCCTTATCGTTTCATCGTCCATTTGCTTGTTCGATTGTCATTGAAATTGAGAGTGTAACAGCATTCAAACCGTAATGGTCGGAGATGTCTACAGTACTGATAACTGTTCCTAACTTTACTATCCGTTTCAGGCACACAATGGTTGAACAGAGTGAACACTAAGAACGAACAAACAGAAGAGTGTCAGCGGACACGAGAACACGAGAACCCATAATTCATACGAACCTTGTGCGCCCCCTTCCCACATACAGCTTGTATCTCGCTTTTTTCAGTTCTCCGTGCTACAATATACGTTCGTGCCCGATAGTCGTGTTCTCCCTTTGTGAGCCTGTCTGACAGTGAGAGGTGCGATCGAGTGTCGGTGGTAACGCGCGTCCATTGCCATCATTCCAAAGCGTTTGTGCGGATCTCCATACGTGCTGCATATGTTTTCACCCACGTCACAAAAGCAGATATTCTCTGTGCATGAAAACAATGGCAACCTCGTAATATCTATCGTGGACAGTTGGTTGACAATGTCACATCAAGTAGTTAGTCGAAATTTCCACCAAGCCGGATAGTGGTGAGCAAAGAATCACTATCGACTTATTTCGTCCTATGGGAATCTTCCTATCCACGGGTTGGGGTTATTCGCATATCTTTCCGGCAGTGCGGCATCAGGTGTCGGAGATCAGGGTCAACTGAGTTCATTGACCATCGAAAA
Organism: Echinostoma caproni; assembly: GCA_900618425.1. Classification (NCBI taxonomy): domain Eukaryota; kingdom Metazoa; phylum Platyhelminthes; class Trematoda; order Plagiorchiida; family Echinostomatidae; genus Echinostoma; species Echinostoma caproni. The sequence goes on along the minus strand of UZAN01040942.1, from coordinate 25,635 downwards.
ACTTTTTAATAAGGTGAATTCGGGGTGACAAGGTCGATTGTAGGCTGATACGTTCCTGCGAATGTTTTTTTCGTCTTAGCTGAGGATTTTTAGTTAACCCAATTTATTTTCATTATTTTGTTTGTTTGGGATCACTGTATGCGAAAAAATGTCTTCAGAGTTTCAACTACTTGCATCTGTAGGATATTTGGTTTTCTCGAGTGATATCTGTCGTGATTAGTTGATTATAAGACGAATTTTGAGCATGGGTATTCGCCATACCTAGTTTATCTGTCACTCAGCCCAATCACAATGAATCTCCTGAAGTGTCACACGCATATCCATGCTTACTAGGTGAAAATATCCTGCTCCATTGTGAAAACTGGCGCATCGCTATCTGAGACTATCCCGATAACTTCAACGGCATTGATATAAGAACACTTTTAACGCACTAGGCGACTTTTCTTCCAGTTTGAGAGTGAATCGTGTTCGTGTCGCACTGAACGTTATTGATGTTTGCATTTTCCCTCTGTTGTAGGTTGTTAGTTAACCCAATTGACAGAAAATCTCCTCTCCGTTGATGGTTCCAGCTCACTCGAGACTCAGACCAATTTGGATTGTCCCGTGCATTCTTTCACCGGGGATATCCTATTGCGTACTGAAGTCCAAACAGATTGCATGCCGGATCATTTAGTAGTGATGCGCTGCTAACTGCTGCTAACCGCTAAGACCCATTCCAGATAGCCTAAGTTGTTCGCCCGTAAGATTAATACCTCGGGGAATAAACAAGGAATCCGGTAAATGTGCACTGCTAGTGAATTATTCTATGCATATAACATTGAAAGGATTATGGGTAATCGAACGGTTACCACGAAGAATAAGTGAATGGTTAATAGGATAGTGATGAAAGGGATCGAACAGAGAGACGAACAATGAAGAAACGGACCAACGTCTCTATGCCAGTCGAAGATCGCTGTCGAATTTAAGATGGCTGGGTTTTCGGAATAAACAGATCATAGATATTTATATTTGGCATGCGTACTGAATAATCTCACTCCCACGTAAGCCTCTACATGCGTATTGGTTTTAGTATGAGTTTAAACTTATCGAGCATCACCTAATGAAATGCATTTAGCAAACCATAAATCAACTGGAATATATATAAATTTGGTATGCACGAGCAATACATAAATGGAACGGAGTTCTTTAAACAAAATTTATCACGATTTATCAACTTCGCTTGGTTTAGCTACGGTGAACGAAATTCAAAACATGGGGTTCTAGGATCAGTTCCTCGAATCTCTTGGAAGTACTTTGTCAATTGGTTTAGTTGTTTACTCGAAAACAAGACTGAGACAAGTAGAAGTATGCAATATAATTTATGTGTTCTTGTACGGTGAAAAGTTCTTTCGACAAGTGATTTAGGAAACCTGAATCGTATTTGACCGTCGGGTAAAATCGTTAGAAGTAATCACTCATTTTGTAGTTCGGAAACATGGTCATTGCGTGCGGGATAATTGTGAAAACGACTACAGGCAGTTCGAAGTTAATTGGAAACGCTTCACTTGTCTAACGTTTCTGATTAATCCCAAATCTGCGCTTCATGACATAGGGTTTTATAAAGCCATCTGCATGTCCTACCTAAACAAAATAGTTTCTTTTACGTTGGTGTTTTATTCGTCAGATGCACGTGTTCAGTCACTCGTTTGCGTGGGCTTCAGGAAGTTTGGCTGACGTACGTCACGTCACGAAAACATCCGAAAAGTTTTTTATTTTTTCCTAAAATATTCGAGGTTAATCATAGCTTTTCAACTTCAACTTCGAGTTCATCGTAACCTCAAGAGAGTTCACCAATCACATTCCAGTAGGAATCTTACAAAGTGATTGGTGTTTCACCCCTCACACGTCACCGTAACTGATGATATGAATCGTTGCGGGTTCACTCGAGGACCTAAACAACTGAGTGTGAAAATTTCATGGAGATCGACGTTATCTCCACTTTCATCGCTTTCCCGGAACCAAAATTGGATTATCTATGTAAGTTTGGTGCAGCTGAAGAGTCGTTTAACAATGGATCAGCGAAAAGGTCAGTGGTATTTCATGTGAATGGTGAGACGAAATCTGATCACACTTTCTAGCGATTATGTTTTAATTGTAATTTTCTTCTTGAATACTGCATTTCATCTACGATCCCAATCGTAAGTACCTGATAACAACATCTCCCACCTTCATTACTCAGCTTCGTGAATCCGATTCCAATTCTTATTGCACAATTTCTCATTTGTGTTACATCTTTTCACAGTCTGATTGCCTTTGCTTGTTTTATATCGATCAGTGAATGGTACTGAACTTAAAAGAAAAACATAATTGCTGGTGGACAGCAAGTGTGATCAGATTTCGTCTCACCATTCACATGAAACACTACTGACCTTTTCGCTGATCCATTGTTAAACGACTCTTTAGCTGCACCAAACTTACATAGATAATCCAATTTTGGTTCCGGGAAAGCGATGAAAGTGGAGATACCGTGGTCTTCACGAAATTTTAACACAGTCATTGAGGTCCTCGAGTGAACCCGCAACGATTGATATCATCAGTCATGGTGATGTGTGCGATTGTTGAATTCACTGGAAGTCACAATTAACTCGAAGTTAAAGTTGAAAAGCTATGTTTTTCGAATGTTGGGGTCGATATTGCCAACCGGGATGCTCATTTCGGTCTTATTTATTACCTACAGTATGACGGGTTTCGATGCTACGAAATCAGGCATTTTTTGCAAACTTTGTTTCGATTGGATTTCTTGGCTAGATCTTTTCGGTAATGTTATTTGAATATTGATTTTTCTGAAGTCAGGGTTTGTGACTAGTTACCTTCATCTTCCACCTCAAGCAATATTTCATTACGATGAAGCGTCTCGAACAGCTTCTACTGAATAGGCCGTTCTCGTTGCCTTCATTTGGTGTAGCTTTATTCTGTGAAGAGATAGGAAGAAAATCGAACAACTAGGTATATAAAGATTGGTGTACATCGATCTATTGGGGTCCTAACTTGAAACCGGAGGCATGTGACTTATAGTATTAATAATAATAATAATAATAATATTGTATGTCGATTGTGAAAAGTTCAGTAGCCTCGGTGGGATTCTAACCGACGCATGGACGCCTCCTACGATTTGTACGCGCATGCTCTACGAGCTGAGCTACGAGGTCACACCGATAGCACTGATCTTTTCACATTCGAATTTACCCATCCAACTTACAGAGGCATGTGACATCCACCAGTTAGCATGTAAGCTGACTGCCCGATAGTTTTTCCTTAGAATTCACGGAACTCCACCGAGTGAGCTTCTAAGACAAGGTTAATTATTCGAATAGTTGTTTGGCAGATTTAAAGTCGATTGTGTCGATTGTGAAAAAATCAGTAGCCTTGGTGGGATTCGAACCCACGCATGGGCTTGAACAATGAACCTTGTCTTAGGAGCTCATTTGGTGGAGTCCGGTGAATTCTAAGAAAAAACTGTCGGGCAGTCAGCTTACATGCTAACTGGTGGATGCCACATGTCTCTGTATGTTGGATGGGTAAATTCGAATGTGAAAAATATCAGTGCTGTCGGTGTGGCCTCGTAGCTCAGCTCGTAGAGCATGCGCGTGCAAATCGTAGGCGGTGTCCATGCGTGGGTTCGAATCCCACCGAGGCTACTGAACTTTTCACAATCGACATACAAACTTCAAATCTACCAAACAACCATTTGTTCTGTGACTATTTAGATATCTGAACTATATACCAGTATTTATGTCTTAACCTCTTTATTAGTTTCGGTGCTGCGTACTTCTGGGCGAAGCTCATCGAAATTTGATAACTGTGGACTGATCACAGTATTGCTTGAGATGTTGTCCGAAGTGCGTAATTTTTCATATTCCTCTTCAGCGATACTTTGTTTTAACCTACTCAATTTATCCAATAATCAAGAAAAATTAATGTGGTTGGTTTCTACCATGAATTTTATTTCATGTTTCAAGTCATTCGGTAGTTGAGTGAATCTTAAAGGGATGGGCTTCCTTGATCATAACATTTTTTTTCTACTTGTCATCACCAAATTCCGGATGTCAGAGTTATCAAATTCAGCATTCATCTTTCGGAATCTTCCATAAACTGGTTCATCATCATTGGGAATATGATAACTCTCATGACAACATACCAGTACTGCTACAAAGTGGTACCCAAATAATAGTGACTTCTGGGGGACTTCAATTATTTCCATTATTTCTTTTTTCTGATTGATCCGGTCACTGGGATTGTGGTCACATTTGAGGCAAGTCTCCCCTTTTTGTAGCCATAAACCATTTTATATCTGTGTAAACGAGAATACAACATCGTAAATCAATAAGGAAATATTTATTGTTAAAAATTAAGTTTGCGTGCTTCAAACAGGTTGAATGCATTCGTAATGGAATATCCGTGAGTCATCACAAAGAGCCGTAAAAAAGAGGCTGGGAGTTGTGCTGACTTTTAATTCGGGGTTGTTTATGTAGTTAATAGCGGGGTGTATGGCACTGTCCAGTTTACGAATTTTGAAAGATCCATAAAACTGCATAGGACATGACAACATGACTCTGAATACAAATAAAACCATCGTGACATATCTCACTTTGATTGTAACTCCGGAATTCGTCTGGCAGTAAAGGCTTGCATTTAATCCAAAATTGAACCGCGCTTTTGTTCAAACACTGAACTGGCTTGCCAAAGACTCTTATTTTCCTTCATTCTGATGATTCCAGTGGAGTGGTGTTTCCGTAGAATAAGAACAGTCAATCGATCTTTCCGTTTGAGGTTACATGTCGGTAAATTCACATCATTCGAGCCTGAACCTCATCGGGTTGTTTATCGTCCAATTCTGTTAGCTTATCTTCCAGATTAAGACGTCTGTAAGGACCTCTATTGCTCAGTTGAAATCCATCACGCTTGATTGCCACCGTTCCCAAATCCGTTGCTCTATGATCCTACTATTACTGATGTTATTACTCACAGCATTCCGTACACCTCAGACGTGACACTTCCGCTGTTTGCTTAAGAGTTCGCCTATCTATAGTAGATGTCTAACCCGATCGCTTCTATCACCTGTTCGACCTTGATCCAGATCACTCACCGATGACACGGCCCTTTGATCTTGTCCGACTGATTATCCTTTACCGCGCAAGTGTTGTTAGCCTTCTTTGTTTGCCGTCCCATTCATGCTTCCCTATGACTCGCGAGACATGGTCTTTGCGTGATGTCCCTGATCGATTGTGTGTACAACCTACGTTGCTATCCCGTGTAGTGCCCAGCAATTCAGTCATCAAATTTCCGAAAAAGGACTTCCTCGCGGCTTTGAACTTGTATTGACTGACTGATCGCTTTCCGCAACGGGGTTGTTACTAATTGGAGGGGTGTTACCTAATTGATTTATCATCCTCCGAACAATCATCCCATCAATACACGTAGGTATACCGGTATTTTAAGCCCCGGCCTATGATTCAGAGCTTGGTATCCGTGAGTCACTTTATATGGTAAAATTTCAGCAAGGTGACATGTTATTGAAGTAAAACAAATAAACTCTTCTCCAGTGAGCTTCTAATTTGATGGATCAAGTTGGAGGTTGGTTAGTGAAATTTTGTGGTAACTATGAGTGTACAGATATGAACATTATAAGCTTTTCATCTGCCAAAGCTTTTGGCTTGTTCCTCATTCGATCGGATCTTCGTGCCGGGGTACAGTCACTGTAATATTATCTATCCTTGCCAAAAGTACAACCAAATTGTGCGAAAGCCGGAGTAGAATCTTTTGGAAATGCTTGTAGCGCGCAACGAACGTTCATGGAAGAGTTTAGGGGACTAGGACGGTCTGAGCACTATGAAGATTGAAAATGCGATTTTAATCCATCTTGCCTTGAGCTTCAAAACATAAATTCGAACAGCAATGGACAGTGATATCGAGTTGATGGAGTTTCATCATCAAAGTGAATCCATCGACCGGATTGAGGATCGAACCCGGGGGTGCACAGACGGAAAGCAAGCCTACTATCCATTTGTTCACCAAACAGCTGATCTGACCACTTTCATTTTGCCCATACATACTATATAACGCAACACATTTTCGCGAGCTTGTTGTTGTCATCGCACCTGATTCATATCAGTACAAGGTTAAAATTGAATCACATCCTGCACAACACACAAGTAAACAGTAGTCATGTTCGGAATCTATCCAACGGAGTCATAACCCTAGGGGTCAGATTGCATATCAACAAGAAGGACTGTAAGTTTTAGGTAATTTTCTTTACCCGTATTAATGAAACCTGATAACAGTGTGAAGCTTCTTTTAGTTCAGCAGACTACAATTGTTCCGATCAAATCGATTGGTCTATCGCCAAAAGTCAATGGTTGACAACGAGGAAGATCAAAACACATCGCAAAAAGGCAACATGATTTTTTTATCGCTTATATGTATATGCTTGTTTGTAGGCGTTATCAAACAAAATATATTTCTTCAGGTATTCGAAACGTGCTTGAAACAGAAGGAGTGAAGTTCCAACCCGATTGCAAAATCGACAGGCCTATTTTGGGATTACAAAGGCAGCAACCGTTGGTAGGTGACACAATGGGGCATTCCCATTAAGTGCGATTACGGGTATCATTCTTCGCATTGGTCCACAATCTTATGCAGTTGTAAGTTCCGACTGTTTATTCAAGAGTAAGATAACCGGATGTCACTCCTCACCGGAACTGCTGATGGCGAAATGGATATGTACTCTCAAGTAGAGCAATGGTATTGATTTAAAGACCGATTTTCCTCTCTAGAGTTTAAGTGTGTACAGCTGTATTTTGCTTCAACAAATTTTAACAGATTTTATATATCTATGTCTATCTATATATACAGATCTGTGCAGATACATCAGCAAACTAAATATTCGTTAAAAGAACAGCGCATGAACAGCATAAAAGCAGAACAAATTCAATCGCAACAAGAGAGGGTTGACCAAACATTTTTCATTTGGTTACTGCTAACTTTTTGGAAGGTTTGGTCTTTAAATTGAAAAGCCGAATAAGATACATTCCCTCCACTAACTTCGATTAATTGTCACTTCCCGCAGTGTCAGCACCTAACCACAATCTCAATCTTAGGGATCCCAGCCAGAAATTCGAGAAGCCCCGATAGAAAAGTGAGCAGAACACAACTTCTTCAATCACCTACGCTATGTCGAAGCTGCATCACCTCGCTATTTCTTCCAATTTGGTTCAGTGTGTGCAACTAATGTATGGTGGGGTGTGCGTTGGTCAAGCCTTAGTAGGTTGTATCCTAGATACCTCAGACAGTGCGGTTTAAAAGCGGGAAACTATCAAATTGCATAAAACGTCATCAGACCTCGGTACTGCTTCCGCTATGTGCGGACAATGTTGTGCCAACAGCAGCTATCGAAAAAGATTGTCGGTGAACATGATCTGTTCGGAGAGAGTACACTTGGCAGTCACACATGGATATAGAAATTACCATTGCGCTATGCACTCGTCCTTTCAATAAAAGGTATGTATCGCGCTGACGGCAGAGGTGTTTCAGATTAGTAAACGTGTGGGTTGCTTTCTTTACGTGTTGAGCGATATCCACAGCTACCCCAGCCACTATGCTACTCCCGAGTTAGACGAAGTTCTCAATCGCCTCANTCAATCGCCTCAGGTGTGGTAATAACCAAGCAAAATCTAGGAACATGTTCCTGCCAATTTTGCAGCAGCACCTTGCACTCTGAGGATACACAGCGCCCCGAAATGAGCAGCCTCAATTGTCAAGCGATCCTAGTGTGTTGTCAATGCGCAAGGCTATATTATCGAAATAGTCTTAGTTTATGATTCAGTCTATAGGATGAAGCTTAACCTCGGGGTTCGTTACGTTAAGTGGCCTTTTTTACAGTACATCATCTAGGGAAAGGTTTAAGAGAAACGGAGATATAGGACAACACTGCCGTACCGCACTGTTGACAGGAAACTAGGGCGACAGTTCACCATAGACGTCGACCCTCTGCTTTTAGAATCAACAACTAGTTCTTGAGTCCTCCGCATCTTAACAAACAAGCAGAGAGGTGTGATCGACGCAGTTGAGGGCTGCCCTAATGTTTGGAAAAACGACAATGGTTTTTCGTGTACATTTGTCGCAATGTTCCAACAGATGAGGGAGGATGAAGATTTGATCGATGCAACCACGGCATGCACGGAAACCGGTCTGTTCTTCTTTCTCTCGTGAATTGGTTTCGGTTAGCGTCATAAAACCACAGATATTAAAATCAAATTTACATTCCTGTGGTTGGAACAAACATTGCAGCAACCTTTCTGGAGAATAGGGGTAACAATTGACTTTATCCACGTAGAAGGAACAGTTTACTTTTCTCTGAACTTTAAAATTTATCTGGTAAGCTCTCTCACGAGAACATCTCCATCATCCTTAAAAATGGACTAGCTCGTCTTCACTAGATGCCTTAGTGCGTTTTAGGATTTGAAGCTGCTTCCGAACTTTGCTTCTATAAGTGATACTTTGCATTGTAACTCGAGAGGCATTTTAAGGACAATCACTTGAAGTAGCCCATTAGGGAGGTTGGCTGAATTGCGAAGTTGTATGCTGAGTCCAGCTTAGGTGTAGAAAGATTTTTGTCGCTTAGTCTGCTTCGAAAATTATTTCAAGAACAAGCTGTCTTTTGGTGCCATTCGCACGGATGAGTTGGAACAACTACCCGGTGTTTCCGCAACTAGCTTCTGATTCCATCCCCTGTGTGCATAGCTTTCATCATCATCTCACGCCTCCAAGAGAGACGCTATTTAGTTTACTCACTGTGTACCGGGGTTGCTCGATGCTTTAAGAAATCTGATAAAATCGAAGGAAACCCCAGTATCTTACAGTTCTTTTTTATGGGCACTTAGTTTTGAATACCTGATAAATGTTGTCTTACAATCATTGGTGTGGTAGTATTGAGCCTTGTAGTCAGCCTGGTGACCAGCACGGATGGTTTGGAAAACTTGATACTTTAAAAAAATATTACAAATCATTTTTCCCCCGCCCAGTTGCATTGACAACTTGACACAAACCAGTACGTGATCTGAGCCTAAGAAGGTAGAGCAATTCGAGGAACAGGTTGTATTATGGGTACATGCTAAGAGGAGGATCCTCATTAAATAAACGAAAGCGATCAAGATCACGATGATCTATAAGTTTAGCTTCATTGGCCGTCAGATTGATAAACTGTGCATTTAGGTCACCAACCATCACCACCATATCCGTCTCGAGTGCGTTGAGGATTGATTGCTTTCTCAAACCGTATTTACCGGTCACATTCAGCAGACACGGGTATCTTTGACCGCAGTTTCTCGCAGGTCGATCTCCAGCACGTTTAACGATTACCTAAGTGTAAACTACGTGTCCAGTTCAACAAAAATGTTGTAGTGCTTTTCAGAGTAACCATCACGCTGGAAAAAGCACAGTCTGATGAGTTTACGTTACAAGTTCAATTCAGAAAATTTATTTTTATAACCCTCGAATAGCTGAACTATCGGTGCACAGTCGAAAAATATAGCTACGTTGAAAAGGCACCAATAACTTGACTATTCGGATTCACTGAATGGAAAAGCTGTCAACTAGACGACCTAAGTGAAAAAATGAAAAAAAAACAGTTGGAAAAACTCAGACGCACGAAAACGATGCGTATTCTTTTGTTGATTGGAGAAGTATCTTTCATATTAAAAAGCAGTCACTCATGCGTTATATGAGGCTTTTGATGATTTGTGTGGCACTCTATCTGCCCTCCACTTGACACTACGAAGACGGGAAAATCTGAAAAAAGTTCTGTCACCAAATACGACAACCGAAAACAATAGGTATCTCTTTCTTAGCAGTTGTTGGTAACTTTCTTCTCTCCCGGCAACCCCCTGCTGGTTTGTCGCCTTACTCTACTCTGGGTATACGCATTACTCCTTTGCAATGAATGTATGCGATACGCCGACGTCCGAATTATTCATACGATAGGTGTTCATTTTTCTTGTGCTTACTGGTTCTCATCTCCAAATGAACTTCTTCCCAGTAATCTCGTAGTGTTTGCAGCTCGTAAATAAGTAAAACACTCACATTGGGCAAATGAACTGTGTTATGCTGAGAAACAGAAACAGGACCTCGAATGCCTCGAATGAAGGTTGGTTTATTGAAAAAGAAATGAAACGGGGATCGTTATTGTTCGCGCATTTGCCGTTTAGTATTGTTGATTGGGATGCAATCCTCACGTGGGTGATGGTGATCAGGTTTTGCAAGTTACTACCATCTACTTACCCTGAATCCGACGTTGATAGCTTCAAAACTGGTCACCACCATCCATTTCAGTGGTAAGCGCATTCACTTTCGTTTGTTTCAATACCACGTTTGTCATATGGAGGTCTGTAGTTGAATAGCTAGTTGAATATCCAGGTTCCGATGGCTACTTCTTGAGTGAGTGGTAGACCCACATGGCTATTCATTGGTGAACTATGTACGGTAAAATTGATTGCTTTTATCGCGTTGTATTGACAATAAGGAAGCTATAAAGGGATGGTTTCATTGCACAACACTGTATCATTAGAATTTTGGTAAACCATTCCCTTTTCAGCTAACACAAGGTACGTTCTGACAACACTGCCTAAGAGGCATGTGTGTAAATAATATCAGTATAAAATGCTATTCCATATGTGCAACACAAAGAAAATGTTAATTAAACACAGCTGAAAGGAGTAAACAGCGCTATGTACACAGCCTTCTATATCGTCATTGATCGGTTTAAGTGATTGCTGATTCTAGTACTCCGTTCAAAGTCATGACTGTAACAGGTTAATCATTTGATTTCCAAATGGTTAACGGTAATTACTTCTCATCGCTCATTCTTGATATGGCACGCAAACTATATTTGCAATCGCATTAATAGCGAGTGACAAGTATACCGTCCATTGGTACAAAACGTCGACTGTAAGCAAATTTATTTCGTGTTTTTGTGGACGACGGAGACTGAATGGGAACAACATGATTACAAAAGCGGGTTGTGCTATACGCATCGTTGAAAGAAAATGCGAAAAAGTTTGTTTAATTACTCGTCTTATGCACGAGCTATCAGCATATCAAAGTTATCCTCTCAGAATTGGCCTTTTGGACAACGATGTGTTTAAAGATTATCAATGTCGATTCCTCCTGAAAAACCACAATACTAATCTTCAGCTTATCAATTCAATGTTTCCTTTATCATCCACACCGAAATCCAGCAATAGGCCTTGTGGAACAAATAAGTGGCGATAGTTCAGGACTAAAAGGGAGATGGAGTTGGGTATGAAAACTGAGGCCTTCCATTCTTTTTGTTCTATTTCGTTTGGTGGACCAATGACTTGCATTAGAGTTAAGAAACATTGTAGCCCGTAAAATAGATACATAATATCTGCGGAATACAAATAAGTATTGCTAAAGCAGTACAGCATAAATTGTTATATTCGATGGGACAAAAAACACTGCACAACTATTACTTCCTGATTGTTACCCCTCAACCAGATTTACTCGGAACAATAAATCCATACCCAACCAGGGTCTAGTGGCGGTAGAAATCGAATACACGTATCCGTATAAGACAATCCAAATCATTGTATGCACTTGTTCAAAGACTTGACTGTCGACCGTGAAGCTTAGGATTAAGAGTATCAGTTCACAATCCGACGGTTTGCCTTTAGAAACTCAAAGATTTCAAAGATTTTCAAAGATTTATTATGGGAATAACTTACAAGCTCGTGCTTTTCTGGTCCCATAGGTTCGT
>UZAN01040942.1:0-12718 GCA_900618425.1 Echinostoma caproni | reverse complement strand
TGATGATACCCAGGTCCTTCTCACTTGTGGCGTGTGGCAGTTGTTCGTTTCCGAGGAAATATGAAAATCTCCTCCTGTGCCGTAGGGATAGAACCTTGCATTTTGGCACATTGAATTCTATATCGAAATGGATAAAACAATATGCATTGCTTAGTCCCAAGAAAAGAGAGTATTGGATTTACAACGTTATTTATCTTTATTTATACAATGATTTGCTTGCAGTTAAAATGCATTATACGGGTAATACATAAGTAATCCCCCAACGAGTGCAATACGTACACCCATAGCATAAAGGTGTTACAGGAGTCCATGAGCATCGAATGGGATCAAGCATAACAATATCCTTCAATGATACATCCTCGTTATTGCTTTCCTAAATTGAATGATATTTACTAAGTTTCTGGTGATCTGAATGTGTTCTTCCAAAACGCTTTCAAGAAACAGCGATGTGGAGCACAAAACAGCTCAGCCCAGTTCCAGGTTTCAAAACATTAGCAATCTAGACCGTGATACCAGCGTTTATCAATTGAGATGTTTTCATGTTCTCAACTGCTACTCATTTACGAGTTTTATTTGAACAAATCGGACACAGTGGTTTCTGTTAGGCAGCTAAGCGCTACTGTTTAGGTTGTAGTGATAGTCAGAAATGGGAGTAGAATGCTGCCTGAGTGGAAAACCATCTATCACACTACAATATTGAGGTTGTTCTCGTGTATAGGTCCAGAGATTGCAGTTTGTATCAAATGGAAGAACAATAATAAATTCATCTTTTTTGCTTCCAAAATGTCTGAATTATTAGAGGAAAAATAAAGAAAATTAATATTTTTTTGGCGACTCACTAAACTCACTGGGATATATATGCATAATTTTTCCTCTAAAACATTATTCGTTCTTTCCAAATTCTTCTGTACCCATTCACCAATACTCGGGTATAAATATTGTGTTCTTGACTGAGTCTCACACATTGGGAATCATGATTTCACCACAATGTGTGTAGTTGGGTATAAAGAGTACTGAGAAGTTCTTTCTTTTCTGTTATGGATCGTAAATAGTGCGCTGTTGGACTTCTTTCTGGAGCCGATACTCATACCTGTGAGAGACACATTTGGTGGTTAATAAACTAAACTTAGTGTCGCATAAAAAAAACGTGGTTCTTGCATTGTCTATAGGAATTCTCAGATACCCTGGCCTGTGCATTGGTTTCATTTCTATGTATTTCTTTCCACCTCCGGAGATACATAGTTTGAGTCCCCGGGGTGAGAAAAGGGGGACTACCGATTTTCCCCATCGGGGATGTAACACTTATCCAGTGTGTGTTGTCGACTGTCACTAAATAAATTCCCGCTGTGATAGGTGTTAAAGAATTAAGAATCATTTCTTCGCTGCTACCGTGCACTCTCAAATTGATCTATTTGCCCGTTCCCTCAGATTCGTTCCGTCTCATCTGATTACCTGTCTACCATGTCAGTGATCTGTCAAACTCATTTCATGCAGTGTAAACGGCTGCTGATTTTCTTCGTTGCTTATGGATAAATATATACCGTTCCTGCCAAAATATATTTTTGTTCTGAAATTAGCTTTTATCCTTCTATGAGTCTCTCAGTAAAACATGAAGCAATCAGGACTTTTACATTGCAGAAAACTGAGTATCTCCTTTTTCTAGTAATTATTATCTTTCTATGTCAGCATTAATAACACTATATTACCTCTTAAAATATCGCTTCAGGAGCACGCAGTGCATGATAGATAGTAACAATATTATTGATAGTAATAAACGAGGTCTTCGTCGTCATCGTCGTTATATTTCGATTGTAATTGAACGGCTAGCTCAGCTTCACCTGATCCCAAAATTGTGAAGTTTTGTTGGGATTTTATTTGTTCATATTTGGATTAGATACTTTCACTCCCTGTTGTATGAATGATCCATAGCAATACGGAGCTTTAACATTTTAGAACCATTGCCTGTATGTGTGCCTGTGTGGGTAATGGAATGGCAGAATGCTAGTGTTTACCCGTAAACAGTCGATCAAGTGTACGGTTCTGTGACATACTTGCCAGGGTACTCCAAAAAACCCTCCCAACTGCTCAGGAGCATTTCCCCTCCTGCCGAAGGTCGTTTGCTCGAGGGAAAGAGAGAAGTGCCGGGCGTGGGTGTGGGGTGGAAGCCGGTTAGGGTAGGGCCGTCAGAGGACGAGAAGGATGATAAACGGAGGGTGTGGGATGGGGGTTGGGGTAGGGCGATCAGAGGAATGTCAGAGTTATGAAATGGGCCGATAGGATTTTCATCAGAATGGTTCCCAATCGTTTCTGACTATTGCATGCATGCAGAGTCTACCCGTAATGTTGTAGCTTTGGCATCAGGCAAGCGAAAGTGAGCAGGACATAAGCACGTGGTTCTACACACTTTTACACAAGCACACAACATAACCACTTTCTCTTTTTCGTGGTGGCTGATTTACGCACAAAGACAGATGAGACGATAGATAGGCAACCCGATAGGCGGACATACAGATAGATACATGGGAAAATTACAACCATGCAACGCAGTTGAACTTCCGTTCCGTTTCTCGTGTGATGCGTCCGAGTGCGTTTCTGCCTATGGCACGTTTGAGTTTTCTATTTGTCGCAAGATGTGTGTGCGTGTTTGTGTGTATGTGTGTGTGTGTGCAGTTGTGCATGCCTATTCCCCTGTTTGTCTTACTCGTGTCTGTGAGAAAATTGCCTGCTGCTTCTCTCTCCCACTCTCAATCAGCCTGTCTCTCTGACTGGTTTTGAAACTTCTTGGGGAGAGGGAGGGGGTAACGTGTTTTATAGTATTGTTAAAAGTGAACCTCAACAACAACACAGCATATCACAAACTTTGTGCTAACAGGTGCTGTCTCCCTCCTCCACAAGTGTCTGCCTCTCCAATTACCGTTTCGTTTCTCTGACTACCAGCCAGCTTGGCTGTCAATCGGATTGTCTGTCTGTCTATCTGTCTGTGTTCCGGATACCAGTCACTGATTTTGAGTCTCAATGACCGTATTTGCACGCGTTTGGATTGATATCCCACGAATTGAGGCGTACACATGTTAGTCTGTATCAATTTTGATCCCCAAATCAAAAATAACAAGGTCACCACCCGCACCGTGATCTCGTATGCGATGAGGCCAGTTAACTCGGATATACAACATTCATCAATCAATTGATTATTGCCCATTCGTAATTTGGCTTTATTCTCACGTGTTTTTGTGCATACATGTGTGTGTATTTCTACAAAGACAGTGCAAATCAGCTTCATTGATTCGTGTATCGCACCCTATAAGGTGCATGTTTCTTTAAGGGCTCACAAAGCGCTTGTTCATGTAGTTCATCCTTGCCCGTTCCCTGACTTTTTCGGAATGCAGATCAATTCACTCATGTGATAGAATCAATATGTTTCACGTATCCAAGTTCAATGTGTGCCCGTTCAATCAGTGGAAAATCCAGACCCACGGATGGATATTTCTTGATTCCATCATTCACAGTACGAATTATGTTCAAGTCGTGCAATAAAGTGTTCTTGGGAAGGACATCCTATCTGTATTAAATTTTATTCACAGCATCAACCTTGCTGTGGTACCTCCCGGACCACAACCATTGCCGATTTTTTGTTACATCAATCCAATGTCGTTTTCCGCTCCGACACAGTCCACGTCAAATCGGGCTTCTACGCAAGCATCCACGGGACCCACGGTCAGCTCACTGCCCGCCTTCCCCAATATGGAAGAACGTTATGACACGGTAGGTAATCTGGCCAAACGGACCTTGAACATCGAGCTCCCGGACACACATCCGACGGCAAATCGTGCTCTGTTTGTGTTCTCGGAAAACAATCTGATTCGGAAAGCAGCTCGAAGTATCATCGAGTGGGGATATCCTTTTCTTTAAATGCAGGTTTTTCTTTAACCACTATGAAAATTATCCGGGCAAGTTGGTTTATTGAAAAATTGATTGGGTTTCGAACCCGTGGTTTGAAAAGACTCTCCTATTAGTGTTCTGTAGGGGTTTCGATTAATGAAAAACAAAGCACGATGATATATGGAGTAAATAGGCCCAAATAAACTGAACTGGTCCGGTCATATTTATTCAACACGTTATATTTAAAAAAATTAAGTGTTCATTTCAGTGTGTTCACCGAACTTTGCAACTCATTTGCAAACGTTTCCTCACAAGCTACACTGACAATTTCGCACAAGTGCTAAAGTTCGCAACTAGGCTAAAATTATCACGTTTGCAAACAATATACGAATCTTAGCGAACATACTGAGTGAATTTAGGAATTCTGAGCTACGAGAACAGGTTTTCAGTAGGACATCGACTGTGAACTACTTTTAAAACTGACAACGGATTGTACTTCATTGTTTGATACATGACTATCCACACATCTTAATTCAGACCAGCTGGTGCCATGAAAATTAGGCCAAATACATATTGACACTTTATCAAAGATGGCCGTGTGCACACATTTGGAATGGTTTGATATGACTTTTAACGTTTTTTGCGGAATCCATTGCCCAATTCCTTTATGCATCACTAACTTATCCCACTGTTTTGAAGCAATTACGTAAAAATAAATTATGGCGTAAATTGATGCTGTTTCAGATGGTGATCATTTAGAAAGGATTGATGATGGCGTGCGTTTAGTCCTGAAAATTTGTGATTGGAGTCCTGTCGCTACACGCTCGCCTAAGAATAGGTAGATATGCAGGCACTCGACCCGGTACCGCGTCCAGCCCATTGGGGTGCAAACGATTTCAACAGTTATATTAATTTCAGACCACCTAATCTAGAAAATGATGCATCATTGTGACTGGGGAGGGAGGAAACAGGAAATGCCATACACCGAGTGCAATATGGTCTATCAAATAAACGGTAGAAGAAAATTATTGTTCTCTGTTTCATTCTCAAAAGACGGATCAATTAAACCCAATTGTGAGTTCTAATCTGATCAACTTTTGGTATACTTACGGGTGATTATTTAAACTCGTCTTGTATTCAGTTTATCAATTGTATGTCTATGCAATGCTTATGAAATGGTGATCAAGTACGGAATTAAGTCAACTAGAAATGCAATTAAATCACTTAAACTTCTGGGTCTCACAATTTTATGATATATATATATATAGATATATGTTTATACTTGGGAGTAATCGGTTGCAATAAGTAAGGGAATCCCGGATGTTTGTGCTCTGGTATAACGCTAATTTTTATTGAAGTTGATCCAATACAGGCAGCATATTATGTTGAGCCAATTCTATTGTTATTGCTGCATAGAAAAATGATTTGTGTAGCAAGTTATCGGAATATTTACTGCATTTCTGAAAGCATGTCTTACTGTAAAACCCCACGCTGAACTGTGTGTGAGCAGTGAAGTGGTAGAATTCAAACCACCATTGTGAAGCTGGCCCGACTGATGATTTTCCTCTACAGAAATACTGTTCTTTTCCGAAGTACCTAAAAACTGTACGTTGTTTTGGACTCTGAATTTGTTAAAACACACTTAATAGAAAATGCTCCTTTATAAATGGTTGCGGTTAACTTCAGTGATTTCTTTCTAAAAAGAATATCTCACAGCAGATATCAAACACAGCTTTCAACCAGTTTATTACCCCAAGTCCGGTTGAAGATATGATGGAGAACAATGCAGACAATGACCATTGAATCACCAGATATTTGAATGTGATCAATATGATCATTAATTCATAAGAATAAATTAAAAGATTTTAATCGGAACAATATTGGATGTATCCCGTGAGGACTGTTCTATACAATCGGCAAAAATGGTTGTCAGATCTAAGCAGAAAAATTCGCAATGGATTGGGGATTCACGTTAGGTAGGTGTATTGGTTGAGTTCATCCGGTTCGTTGATTTTTAGTTGGGGTTAATAAACTCAAGTCTTGCATCGTTTGGTGGAAAACCTTTTATTTCTTAACAGCCTAACACTCAAGCGATCTAAACTTTTAGCTGAAGAGAATATCTAATTACCGTGGTAGGTGTAGCCGAACAAACGACCAGAGATATCCACCTTGTCACAGAGTATCATGGGTCATCACAGCACGGAAATGAAATAGCTGTACAACAGCGGACTTGCACTTGCAATAGTCTACCAATTTGGGGAATCAACCGGATAGAGTATCTAAAAATGATGTCCCAGAACAGTACAGATTTGGCAAGTTGCTGACGTTTTTCTCGGGAGCAGTTAGAATTATGAAACTGAGCAAACTACAAAAGTCCGTTTAACGCATTGCATGGGATGTGACTTTGAGATTCCTGGGATTTCAAGTTCTCTGAAGTGTGTTTGACAGAAGTTGGTCACTGGTACGTAAATTGTAAACAAACGGACAGTTGTTGAAAATAAAACAGACAAGTTGAATCAAATTATTAGGCTTCAAGTTAGTAACAATTAAATTAACTAATGGATAGTTTTGATATTTGCATCGTACAGATGGTTTCCACGAGTATAACCAAGATAAATGGAATGCTCTTATTTATGTTCGTTTTCTCTCCGACTAATTACTATTGACAAATCTGCCGTTTATTCAGCAGCACATGAATGTGCTGTCGTGAACTCAAACGACAAAAACGTATTTCTCTATAGACACGTCTAAGTAATCGAATTTATCTCGTTTGGCTTTATTTGCTAATAAACAACTTGTCCCCTGAGATGAGTTTGTTCATAAACATGTCCACCGTCGTCTTTTACGTGAATCACATGCAACACTTATAAATAATTGTTCAAGCGTGAATTCGAACTTCTTCCTATCCGTAACATCATTTAACAGAGCAGTATAATTCTGAGGCATACAGTGTCTGTTGTCAGTCCTTGACACGTTTTTTTTTACCCTCCGTAAACATTTTCCTGCACAATATCTTCTGGTATAGAATATTTTTTAAACCGATAAGCAATTACCCTTGTGTAATTGCTCATCTCAAAAAGCTTTATAATTCCGGACTGATACCGGATAGAAGAGCCAGCTCTCTGTCTTGGTAAACAATGCTTATTCACTCCCTCACTTTTTGATAGTGGATGCGTGCAATGTTCACCCTGATACTACTTGTACTGTTTCCAATCTTATACACAATTAATTCAACTGCGATATGCACGCAGCAGAATGATCCTTGGTTGGAAGTGGGACAACCAATATTCTTGATTTCATTGGGGAGAAAAACGCATTTAGGCGCGTTAGTTCATGGTAAAGAGAAGTGTCAACTTAATGCTATTTTATCAATCTGTAGTCGATTGTAGCCTGTGCAAGTGACAGGTGAATTATATAGAAGTTGTGGAGAGATCGTTGCCGTCTAGATAAATTGTATCTTCTCAACAATCAGCACAAAAGAATCCCGGTATATCTTTAGCATTCCGCATGGATAGCCTCTTATTCAAACAAATCATTTTGCTCATAGGGATACGCTTATTAGACAATGAACTAACCAAAAAGACATATTGCAATACTTCGTAATGAATCATAACGCTCCAGTCAATTCCTTACTGTTGTTCAAGTATCCGGCCTGTACAGAAGATGTAGAATCCTACTATTGATTAACCCCACAGGGTAATCAGATAGGCAATTATGCCACTTCTGATGTTGTCTAGAGTGAAAATGTACCATCCATTTTCCTTGTCCATAAACAAAACATTGATTTCTAAAACAGTTCTCACAAACAATGCATTTATCATATATCGGGGCGTTTTCCCCACAGGTTTGATAATCTTTGATGAATTTATGAAAATTACTGGAGCAACCTTTAATCCTCCAGATTCCGTGGGTGGAATTTTTATTTAGGCACGTCAGGTTCCGATGGGCATTTAGTAATTCATTGTGAATTTTCTTTGGTTCCCCGGGATCTACTGGAGATTTCAAGTTGCCTTTGGTTTTAACTTCATTAAAAAAATTGCACTCGGGGATATGAAGTGTTGATAGATAGGAAGTCATGACCGATTCTTCTGCTGTTTCTGTTGCCCAAATGCAATTTGAAATTGTGTTTAACCTATAGGAAAGGGAAGTATCAGTATAGTCACGATAAACGGAAAAGAGCGATTCTTGAAATCAGTTCTCATTAACAATATCCCAAGATAGCGTGATAGTTTATATCGCATGAGCTATTCACGCTCAATCACAGTAAACTTTTCATTTGTATCATGAAAATTGGTCCACATTCCATATTTAACGTTCCCAGTAAATAAGGCGTTTCCAGGATATCCACCGGATTCAATACGCACCCAAAGCCTTAAGTTAATTATCCGTTCCACTCAAAACGAATAACAATCTTTTGAAGCGTATGCCTGAGAGAACTCTATTTGGAGTGCTTGATTTGCGTCCAATTTTTGGTTTCATTATTTCTATTTTGTAATCCGCAAAGGTAGGTTTTGCATTTGGCATTATCCCTTTCGACTCTTGCAAATCTGCTGGTGCATTTCAAGAGAAATCATTTAAACTACGTTAGGCAAACTTAAACCCCCTTCCGAATGGCTATAACTTGCTTTAGGTTCAAGGTAGAAACCAAACTAATTCAGCACTCTCTGGGGGACTTTATAATAACGTCAACAAATGGAGCGCTAAGTGGAAAGATATGTGACAGATTGATTGCTTGAGGCGCAACGAAAGATTTAGGCTCAAAGGAACCGATCTTTAAAGGAATTTTGATAGCCGGATATAAGATCTTCAGGTGCCTTTGTGACAGGTTACTTTCATAATCAAACTGCAACGGATATTGCTGTCGCTTACCACTATCCGAAACAGGACAGTGTTTAATTGACACAACCACCAGTTGTGAATATCGTGTGGGTTCGCAAAGTGGGTACCAGATTGGGTTTGAACTGAACTTGAATTGGGTGCAGACACACCGAATCTGGAACGTTCGTATGTAATCGTTGAATGAACCGAAATCGGAGGTGAAATAAACGACTGGAATTGACACAACATAAACCAAACAATGTAAAAAAGGGAGTGACTAGAAAAGGTAGCAGAACTAATGTGAATTTTTTCACGACACTCAAGGTCGGGTAAATTCAAGCGGTGATACAAGAAAACTAAGAAAAAACACTATAATGGGAGATGAATAAATAATGAATACTCCTCATCCATAGCTATTGATATCCAGATATGATACTGGAAACTAAAATGTGTTTCAGATGGAGAGTGATGTTGCACGAGTTCGCTCAATACCTGTATAAACTCCCCCCATCAGATTAACAGATTTAGATGCAGCAATTGGGTTTAGTTATAAGCTTTCAGAAAAATACAAAAGTATCTACACAACAGATCCCTAAACTTGCAATAGTTCCTATTTAGGTAAAATCATTGACAAGGTTAGCGAGAGAAATACTGAAAAACAGTTGACAAGACTTCACTGAGCCAGTGAAAACAATGGTTCCTCCTAGGGTTTGGTCAACGGTTGAGCTGGGAACGATCAAGTCAATTCAAGTCAGAACATAGTTTGCACGACCACCATGTGGTTTTGTAACGTTTTCATGAGATACGATAAATGTGTGTCAAACAGAAGCTGCATTTCAAAGTGCCAAGATAAATGTTTCAATTAAAAAGAAATGGCCAACGGCAGAGGTGATCATTTGAGCCTATGTTGATAGTCGTCCAGTATCCGGGCACGATAGGACGGAATGCCATACGTGGTGCAATACGTAGAGAGAAGAATAAATACGGAACAGAGATGTCCATTAAACTTTACATTCATGGGTTTAACTCACTCCCGATGATGTTTAGATGCACAATATTCCTTAAGAACTCCAAAGGACTCTGCTGGCGGATGTATGCGGACTTTGTAAATCTTTGTAATCTTCAGCTAAGACGTCCTCTCTAAACAATTAAATATATATTTGTGTATATTTGCACGTAATACTTAAAAGGTACACCTGTTACTCAAACAGTTGTGTGCGTACACAGCCAGCAAACACAGATGCAGTGCACTGAATTTAAGAGCCCACGAATTTCTCAACTGTTTTTATCCAGCATTTATCGAATGAGTTTTATCAACAAGTGCATTTAGGGGTAAAAAGCAACCGATAATAGTACCCAACATAAGCGTCACATAAGCAGCCACCGAACACTTATTCCGGTCGTTGGGAATCAAGTTAGTCCACAAATCAGTAGTACCTATGAGATAAATCCTTGTCAACGGGAATGACCGGTTCATACATCACGAACGATTTGGTGTAGTATACGCTATCCGGTGCTCAGGATGCAGTGAGTACTATCGAGTTGAAGCAGGCAAACTACTACTCCACAATCTACTGTGAGTTGAATGCGAAGTTAATCCAAGTCATGCAAATTTGTGGCAAAAATTGTAAGGCCGTGTATGGAAGACCTGATTTGATGCTGGGCTTTCAATTGGAGCTAATAGATCGTCAACTGTGACTCTTTACTTCATTGCCGAGCCTATATACCTGTCTGACTGACATTAAAGGCAACATCTGAACAAATGTGAATTGTTCAGCACCAGAGCAAGCTGTTTGCTACAGTCGTGACACACACTCATTGCATGCGATCGGTCCAGCGTTCAAAACCAAAACGGGATGGTGTATATGCACTGATGATAAGCTCCATGGAGGACGTAATGGAGTCTAGTGTTTCCAAAGTGTATGTTTGAGTGAAATAACTGAGGATTGTGTGTAGAGATGCAGTAAGTTTGCGTGAATGTAGCCTATTGCTCATTACTACTGATAAGTAATTGTGAATGGAATACCAACTACCCGCCTACACGAACACAGGTTCCCTCTCCGATGTGGTGACCCGAGGTCACAAATCCGGAACCACTGCACACAGTCAGGCCACGGTATAGAGCTGGATAGCACTCAGGTGGTTCTGCAAGTCAAGAAGAAAAACTAGTTCATCTAACTCAATAGAAGAGGAATCATAGATAAAATGTGTTCACCTGCATCGCAAGTAAGGACCCGAATCACGGAACTGTTCGATTTTATACCCAAAATACTAAAGAATAGGTTCGAATGATTGGTGAATGATGAAGTAAAAAGGGAATAATGCTCGACCGGAAAAATTAGTTCATTTTCAAGGGTTCCTGTGTTATGTGGGTGTATGTTTGGAACAGTGAATATTATCCGGGTAACTGCTTTGGCTCGAAGGTATTTGGAATCGGAGCCACCTGACCTTGTCCCCTCATTTATCCGAAGTCACACGGTTTCTGTTCCAAAGTCTCAAGATCAGTAGGTATCTTTGTGTATAAATTACGTACCATTTTATCTCCGAAATACGGAACAAGATACGTAGCTGGTCACCACAGATAAAAACCTTGCTTTTTAATTGTTATCATCTTGTATGTCTTCATTCTACAATCATTACCGTGTGCACTCCTCTAAGTAGCTAAATGGATTTGGTGTCCATTGTCTCCTTTGGTAAGTAGTGCAAAGTTCTTTCGGACTGATAATTTTTGGCCTTCCCATTTGTGTATATATGTGAAGTAACATGTAACAGAACAGAGAAAGTTAGTTCCCATCACTGTTTAATACCTAACATGTTCTATTATCTTTTGTTTAATCAAGTTATGATCTATGTTTTAGGAGCCAAGATGAGAGGAAAGTGGGTGCCTATCAAAGGTCTCTTAGTAGTTNAGATTCTTATTTTATGATCTTTCTCACATGCTTTAGGCACGGTAAGCTTTGCTGAACTCGGCAGATTACGCATTATCAACCTTTTTGCAGAAAATATACCTTAATTTGTAGACGTCTTGAGGTTCCAAATTCAGGGTATGTTTTCACTTAAAAATTTTGAACTTCACTAGTGATTGCCTTCAACACAGTTTCGTGCCTCTCAGATGTTTTTGATTATTTTGAGTGAAATGGTTTATAAAAAAGAATGATAGATAAACAAATTTATGAGTTTCGGTTTGTCTATGAATCGTAATAATTCAGTCAGAGTCCGTTTATCACCTGTCAATGAAAACCCTTGAAATTACTGTACTACGATTTAGCACAGTTACATTGTTCCCTCTGTGTTGATCGATATTCTGTCGGCTTCACAAATTTTAGTTTTCATACATAAATTATATTTTAGACATCTGAAAAAGGTTTCCTTGCGTATTCATTATTCCAAGCCAGTGCAATTCATAGATTTTTGTTAGACAACGCGTTTTTTCGTGCCCTCACTGTCTTTTACTCACTGAATATGTTAGTCAAGCAACAACTAATCACCATTCTAACTTGAGAGTAGGGGTCAAGGGGCAACCAAATGAAGCTACGGAAAATTTTAGCTGGTCTTAATGATATTTAAAGAGTGGTGAGAAGCATTACCAAACATAGATATAAGAAATATTGATAAACTGAGCAATAAAATACTTTACCAATTCAAAATTGTACCTTTTGATACATTTGCATATACCGCTTTACACAATATTATCCTTAGTGAAGGAGGGTTTTCTCCATAGCGATAGACAATAAAGTCGAGCATGTGAGATGAGAAATCAGTTGCAACATAAGCGATGATAGTTTACACAGTATACCAGAGATGGATGGCTGTCATCTTCTTCCGATGGACGCAAAACTATCTGCAGTGAATCTAGATAGCCTGTTTATTACATTTGGGGCTTACTTATCCAGAATCAATCCATGTTATGCTCTGTGGGTTGTTTGGTTACCGTTGAATAATTTCATTCTGTTTAAATTTGCTCTTTTTTATTCCCAGGACTTCCTGAATTGTGTTGATTTGAATCTGAATGATGTTTTAG
>UZAN01040941.1:35455-52373 GCA_900618425.1 Echinostoma caproni | reverse complement strand
CTTCACGCACAATCATCAGCTCATTGATTCAACCATACAATCGAAATCACTAGACTGAAGTTGCAACGTGGTTAAGTCATGGTATGAGCTGGTTGGCACAGTGGTAACGCACATGCCTTCTATGCAATCGATCCGGAGTTCAAATCCTGGACGGAACGGAGGATATGCACTATCGATGAGCTCTAATGAGAGCGATACTCGAGTCTAGTGCTTCCGGGTGTATGCTTCAATCGATGAACTGAGAATTGTGCTTGGAGGGGAAGTTCGATGCGACGCGAAATTAATTGATCTATCCGAGAAAGTGTATTTACGACAAATCAGATAGTGCCTACTGCCATTTTGCAATGTTACCTCTTTGGTTCAAACTACCTGTTTGAAATAAAGATGGTTGCATTTATCTCCGTTACATGGAGCACTCACGTCACCCGAACGACTCTCGTGGAATCCAATGCGTCCAACGCGTCGTTGTTGGTACATTCTCCTCATACTGTTATTGACTGATGTTCCTGAACTTTAAGCTCATACCAGTATCGTTGTTTTTTAGTGTTTGATACTGTTCGTGATAGGAGGTTTATCACTACAGTGATTTCGATCCACTCATCGGTGGGTAGGAACGCGTGCGCATTATAAAAAGCAACGATCACCCTGCTTGACCCTACACACGCGCATATATGTTTAGCGGGGGTACATACACTTCACATGCAGTCTTTGATCCAGTCAGTCAGCCAGTCAGTCTGTCAGTCAGTCACGAACGCACATACACACGCACACGAAATATCTACCCCACGTAGTGGATACGTGAAAACACTTGACACATTGACACAACTACACCTTTTCTCATCAGTCTCATTAGTCACAACCCGTAATCCTTTAGTCAAAACGCGCAACCTCGTCCCACAATGCTTTGGACACAACCCAGCATGCTTTAATCTCTACTCACATTTGTTTAGCCTTGACCCCGTATTCATTTAGTCAAAATCCGCAATGGTTTAGCCACAACCTGTAAAGTTCATCAGCCTAGACGCACAAGTTTTACTCACATCACTGTAAGCGAATCAGATCAAGAATTATCGGAATACTATGACGGCAAAGGATGTTAAAACATTTTATTTTATAGAA
Organism: Echinostoma caproni; assembly: GCA_900618425.1. Taxonomy (NCBI): domain Eukaryota; kingdom Metazoa; phylum Platyhelminthes; class Trematoda; order Plagiorchiida; family Echinostomatidae; genus Echinostoma; species Echinostoma caproni. The sequence continues at coordinate 51,254 of UZAN01040941.1, read as the reverse complement.
ATGTTGATGTTTCGAAGCTGGGTTAAGACGTAAGCAGGTGTGAAGGTTGTCGGCAGCACAGAACTTTGTTTGGAGAAGGTTTAAACAATGTGCCCATATGGTCAAACTATTTTACACACCTCGCACAGCTTCAGTAATTCCGTCTAACATGCGACACTCCTGAGTGAGTGACAATTCGAAATAATATACCAACGATGTACAGTTTTGCTCTCATGTGCTTTGAAATAAATCACAAAAAAACGATGCCGCATTAAAACATACCTAGGATAGTAAACAAAAATACATTCCAGTACTATCAACAATTTACAAGCGCTGCACTATTGGACAATTATATCTGGCGAAGCTTAAGAATTACAGGTTTTGTCTAAAGCTTGATGGAAAAAGGCGAGGAGTGGGATTTCGCAAGCAGCGTTTATGATCCTCGGACTGCTAATGTGTTCACATTTCAAGAATGGTGTTCAGTTTAACTGGAGATCCAGGGACTGAGGCAACCTTTTTCATTGTATCACTCTGTGATTCATGCCAGCAGGGTTTGTAAGTGCAAAACAATTAATCGTATGTGTTGGATTTAAAAGTTACACAGGTTCCATCAGGTTCCCTGGCTGGCGACCCCGAGATCATGGTTACTAATAGTTAGAGGTACTGAGTCGTATGGCCGGGTGTTATGCACCTACTCATTTCATTCTTCTAACATCAGTCTATATGAATTCGCAATCTTCCGCTTAAATTTGCTCTCACAACACTTCAATCTTCATTCTGCTCTTTTATCCAAATGGGTGACTAAACGAGAGCAACCGAAATCAACGCATGAAAGTGTGGATGGTTGTAAAATGGTTGTAAAAACTGAAACCGAAACATTTAAAAATTTCACTCACAAGAGTAACGCATGTGGCAGGGAAACACTGAAGCTGTACAAGATGCGTCAAATGGTAAGACGATACGGTTACAACGTTTACAAGTTCTACAATCTGCATCAAGTGCAGCAAACGATCCCCACACTAGCTCACCAAAGTTTGAAACATCATTATTTCGTGAAAATAAAATGTTTCAAACTATTTTACATCAGAATATTCCGATACGTTTTTGTTTAACTCATCTACAGTGGTCCAACTAAAGTTTGTGCGTCGAGGCTAACCGACTACTACGGATCGTGGCGAAAGGATTGCGTGTTTGAACTGAAGGAATATGAATGAGTCAAGGCTGAAGAATTGCTGGTCTTGGCTAGAGCTAAGTGAGAAAAGGTGTAGTCATGGAATTCTTTTCCTCTTTGCGAATTATAAGTGTGGTTCACTTTCATTGTACACATAATTCGAAACAGTACACGAAGGCTATCGCTATCCGAATTAGTTCAATCAATTCCGCTTCTCTACTCAGAGCTATGCATTGATGATGCTAAAATCTACGGACAGGCATGCTTGATTGATAGACTTCATCATATCCGAAGCCGGCAGGTTTTGGGCGGACGTTTTTCTCGGAATCAAGCGAAACCAACTGACGGATATATGAACTGAACGTACGAATTAGTTGAACGTCACAGACTGTCCGCGGGACATGGTCCAACGCATTCGACGAGAGACTGATGCATACAAACCACATTTTAATGAATAATATCTGTTCCTTCCTATCCCACGTCAATAAATCAGTATTATCAATAGGAGTACTAAAGGAAATATCTGAATAAATGAATAGTAAATGTAATTGGTCACCGTGGCATAACCGAAAATAAATTGTTCCATGTTCAAGCTGTGATGATCACACTGGATCTAGTAGCGACTCTCAGGATACATTTCGAAGCTGCTTTTTCAAACGCATTTGTCTAAGATATTTGTCCAAGAATTGGTGAATTTTGGTCCTGAAGGAAAACTTTAGACGCATACATATGTATGATATTCAAAATTGACCGTATTAATGTTATATATTTTATATATTATGACTATTATTATTATAGTATATATATATATAATTGTACCCAGGAAGTGTATTTTAATCACGATAACCTTGTTTGCAAACCCGGTTACTTTGGATAGACAGCTATTTTTGACCTAGTCCTTTGAAGAATCAATGCTATGATTCAATGTTTTGTAAGTGGGTGAGATGCTACTAACCTCAACAAATGTGACCTCATGGTCTTTGTAGAATATTTCATAAATTCATCCGTTGTTGCAAACCAGGTTATACATACAACTATCGTTCTTGACAGTCTGGAAATGTTTTGACGTGTATTTTAGGAATCAATCGATTATTTGATATTCCTTTCTGGGTCTTTGATTATGTCGATACCATACTCTCCACCTCTGAACTACGTAAGGATTGGTAAACGTTCGAATGGACCACTCTCCGAAATTCCATTGAACTGTTGATTCACGCGGTCCATTAGTCTAGTTCATTAAGTACTTGCAATTTCATAATTGCACTTGGCCACATTCCTGTAATTTTGGTGCAAGATGGTCCGATAACGATCTCGGCGTATACAAATTTGTTAATTACGACCAGCTGCATTTGTGTTAATTTACTGCTCACAATTGTTTTGGTTCCAAATAGGTGCCAAACAAATGAAGGTAAAACAGACTTTATAGCTATGAAATCGGACCATCCTTTGTCAATGAACGAAACAATGCCAGAGAAATTTGAATATGTATTTGAAGAGCCGAGCTTTTGGTTAGCCAAAGACTACCCTCGAAGGTAAAGCTCCATTCCCAATATGTCGTTGTGCAATTGATGATTGCCATGCAGAGGTGAACACCTAGGATAATCAGTAAAGCTCGGTATGAAATCAGGCCGGTGACCAATGCCAGAAAAGCGGCTTGAGTTCAACCTACAAGCCTCTTCTTTGTAGGTTTAGAATCAAGAGTTTCACCAAATCCCTTAGCTCAAATGATAGAGATTCATCCACCCGGTTATAGTCACTAATTTGGACTGTTCGTTTTGTAAGGTGAAAGAAAGGGTGAACAATCAAATGGCGAAATGTATATTCGTGTTTCATCTGCTACTATCATCTGAGTTCGCGGCACTGCGCATGAAAACGGTACCACAGATGTCAGATTATGTGATAAACTTTAAACGGATATTTGAACCAATTAAACTATCATTCAGTTTTGGAGCAAATAATTCTGCAGTGTGGGGTTGCAGGTGCCACTGGTTTCAGTGACAGTATCCATTAAACTTGCCGTACAGTTAACCTCGGAACAGAGCCAGCTAGATACAACCAACCGACATGGGTCTCTGAGTGTTTCGCTTTCCTTGGGAATCGCAAAAACCAGATGGAGTTATCTAACTGGCTCGATCAAGAAAACACTTTTGTTTTTCCCGTTCGAACACTGAACGCGATACATTTTAGTCATCTACAAGAGAGATATTGGTCAGAATAACACCGGGTGACCTTTCCGGTTTCTTGCAAGCACATTAGCGTGACATTTGAATCGGTCACCTCTGTGTATATAAAAATGAATGCACAGAGCGTACTTGTATCACGCAAACAATTCATCAGCTGAAAGTCACTGTTGTGCAGAATCTCTACAAGTTTGAACAAACGACATCCTTTATCATTTTATTTTTGACCTCTCCAGGATGTTCACTAACTAATGTGGCGAAGAAGTACAATCAATATCCTATAATATCACACCCATGTTCAGTCGCAATCGCCAGTATACTCCTGCTGGTTACCAAACTCGAGCCAACCGTATACGTGAGAAATAGGTTAGGACTCTACACTGTAGTGTAGTTCAATTCGCACTGCCTAATGTTGAATCACGAGATCACTGACCGACCAACCCACGCACAACGTCGAATTCAGCCAACCAGGCATCACTTTGGTTGACGAGCGCATGTCACGGTTTACTTATTGAATAGCCCTTGTGAGGATGTCTCATAGAATTTTGTAGAACAAGACAGTGTCATTTGACGTGACAATGTGTAGATTTTTATCAGTTTGAACGAAACGATATGTGTTGGAAATGATGCGTCAGTCAGTTACGACTGCGTTGATCCTAGCCTACAGGATAACTCAAGCCACAGGGTGACACGTTAAGGTTTCTGGACAACTGTGTTCACTCAACCCTCCCAAGCGACGCCAGCCAAATGCCTATGTATTACAGCTTCTGGACAGTTCATGAACCACAAGCGAATCGTGCCGACCAATCAGAATTCGTGCAGTCCGTACAGTAGCTTATGACGTCAGGAATACGAGCACACGATTGGTGGGCACCTGGATAATCAATAAAATTCCTTTGTACACGTTATTTAATCCCTTTGATTTCTTTCAATAAACGAACTAATGCCCCTGTGACCTTTTCCTTGGGTCTCGGTTACGTGAGATATCAGCTTGCATGTGATAGTGAGATTCAGTGTTTCCGTGGCGTCCGTGGCGTCCGTGATTCGTTATTTGTAATTTGTGAGCTCTCTAGCTAAATCAAAGAGCACTGTCTGAGATGGTGAATCCCGTAGAACGATTATCAGAGAACTTTTCAACGCTGGTTCACATTGGAAGAATGCCAACAGAAACCAACAAAAAGATGAGTTAATGAGGTAACCGTGGAATTTTTTTTGCCTTGCGGGAAAAGCTCCGATGGGCGTAAAATTTGCCTGATCGGTGGGCTTGTCGCATTAACGAACGACAATCTCGGTTGACTTCACCGGTAAGCGGCAGTGTGAATTGAAGTGTTAGATTTTCAGTCGATCAATCATTGCCCTGGCACTGACGTGTCTGTACGAATTGTGGAACGATAATCACAGTTGTCCTTGTGAAGCACCGATGGTATTGGGAAGGTCATTGTACCATGCTTATCCTACCAATCACAACTTGGATGTAACCGGTGTGTTCGGAAGATGCACTCATACAACGTGAATCACCCTGACGCGTCACGCGTTGAGCGTACCCAGTCGCTAAGGTCATGTGCATTAATGGTGTCACTAATGTCGATCAACGCTGGCCAAGACAAATATATCGACCGGTTTCAGTGTCCACCGGAAACAATAAAAGCGAACGAAAAGCATGGATACCTACAGACACTGGGACATATACAATCCCTACCCCCGGAAAAGAATGAATAGACCATTACAACGAACGAGGCTGTGGGAATGGAATCGGCTTATATACGTGTACCTAGTACCACACGTTCCACCTATTGTCCATTTACGCGATATCCGTGAATGAGGTTCTACCAATGAACTTAGATTTAAATCACATACGTATGACCTGGTCTGATTCCTCAATCGTTCCCTAATCCTGAGATTTCATCATATACAAACCAGATGTGGATCATGGTGGACTCCAGATACTCAATTCTGTGGTCACTCATGCGTTGCGAATGAATGGGAAACTATTGATTATGGAAATTAGGCATTTCTGATAGAAGTGTTTCCCCTAATGTTAATCTGAGCACATTATCAAACGTTTTATTTTAACCAATAACTACTTGACTACATCAGCATGTATAAGTGAATTACATCCTAAGCAAACCGTAGATAGTGATAAATAATGGGAGCAAGTCACACACAGACTTAAGGTATCTCCAATGGATCCCGTTTTGTTTGTCACAAATACCCCAGTCGACTTTCCATACTACTGAAGGCATGTACTACTGACTAACACGCTTACATTTACTCAATGTTTGACTCCTCAAGGGCTCGCCCGAGCAGGATCGTACATGATTACTACAATGAAGGAACAGTCTTATTATGAAAAACATTATACTTCATGGCATTGTCCAGGAGAACGAAACCAATGAACATTGTCATATTAAGTAGACAACCCAACTGCGTTGTGAAGTTCTCCTCCCTTTCGTGCAAAGTATGTCGCGATTACTTCACAAGTCGGACCTCTTTAAACAGGCGGATTGGGGGTATCAGCCTCACGCTGATATGGTGTGTAATACAGCCCAATAACCGCAACGAATACACTCCTTGTCCCCGTGCCTCAAAGACTTTGGTTTTTACTGACAATTGCTCATCTTCAAGTGTGCTCAATTATTTCCAAAAGCGTCACCGTTTGAACAAAACGTGGTCTCAGTGTATGCAAACAACAGATCAGATCTCCCCGAAATAGTTCAATGCAACACATACTGCTAAATTGTAATATTTGTCCTTGCTTTCAAAAAAATAAATTTATATACCAGGGTCATTTTACATAGAATAGAGGCAGAGGGCATGAACCAAAAACTGGTATGGGCTGTTTATCCAATAAAATTGGTCAATTGGTGCACGAAAGATAACTCAAATAGAAGTTTGGACATCAATTTATGGCTGTGAGCAGAGGAGAAGGATGACCAACATTCCTCTCAATATCTCTGTAGACAACGGACCAGGACTGATCGCACTCTCTATTACGACAGCAACCACATCCTGAGCAACAGGTAAAGTTCTGTTTGAACGTTATTTCTCCGAGCGAATACACATTGTAGCAACTGGAAGAGAAGTCTAGAGAAAGAAATGAACTCTTTAAAACTTCCCTATCTGAAGCATACCCGACGAGTTTCTATCAACGCCTGCATTAGGGTAAGAATAAACAGCCAACGCATGTACAAGAAGAGATTGCGATAACGCTATGGTACATGCACGCACGTCAGAAGCCACCGAGCGTATTCGCTGACCGTTGGAAATCAGGGAAGCCCATAAACCAGTAGCGACTGTGAATTTATTTCTTTTCAACGGCAAGGATCTAGTCGAACTGCACGAATGATCATGTCTAGTCTACACAATACCGTGCCTAAGCTGCAATGAACAATATATAGCTGATGTAAGCAATGAACCAGACAATCGCCCACACGAACAGAAGCTTGTCATATGACAAGCTGACCCAAGGTCACGAGATCGCGATCGATTTCTCGTGGGTGGCTGGAAGAGCTTAGAAGAAGGAAAGTGGGCACTTTACACTTGAGATAGTCAACCACTCACAAAACCCGCGAAGATTGGACTTATGAGCATACAAACAAGTGCACGATAAGTTGATAATTTCCTTCTCTCATTTCATTCACGTTTGGCAACGATTCGTCGTTTGTATAAAAAGCAACAACAAACATTTTACAGCTAGCCGTACGTCACTATTTTATCTTGAACTATATGTTTATATTCTTCATTATGTGCTTTTCCCGGAGACAGCTTAGCTTAACGACATCCCAACCGATATTCAGTTCGCGGTTAGTAGAATTGTCCCTCGGTCGATAAATTTGGATATTACGTCCCTAAATAGTTACGAATGGTCGGTATTGATGCCTCTGTTTCTTGAAAACCGATTTACCGATAACCTGGATCGGCTAGGGATGGTTTTATGCAACTGAATACGCCCATAAACAAACGAAGTTATATAATCCCCGTGAACGACATACTGTTGGAAAAGTAAATAGTATAGTATAGTATTAGCAGACGTGGGAAAATACAGTAGACAGGCAACCCATTTTATTAGCAATGGCAATGAAAACAATAAGTGCACGAGTATAATTCAGAGACGCCGACGTGTGCAGGAAACCGGGCAGTTAAGCAGGCAGACTGACAGGTCAACAATGAGCACAGGCGATTACATAATAAACAGGGAGTGGCCGAGTACGGCAGTCAAACAAACGCAAAATCAATCACAACAGACAGTTTTATACTGCAATGGGATTGGATGGATGATGGATTATTTTCATAATAAAGTGATCCTGCATGTGTGTGGCTGTAGGACCAAGTGGTATCAGTCATTCATGATATAGACATAAAAGGTATAGGCTTCAGTTCAATTTAGGCGACCAGCAACACAACCAGAGATTGAATGGAATCGTTATTATTCAGATATAAAACCTGACCTACCGAGATATATATTAAGCTCTCCACTTTCCAGATAAATTACCAGACTAGGGAGTTGACTGCGAACATGATAGTTTGTTTCCAAAGAAGTGAAAAGCACTCAACTGTAAAATCTCACAGATAACATAGATTATTTCAGAAGACCAAAACACAGTCTTGCAATTTTTCAAACACCATATCGGTCAAGCATCAGAAACCAACGGAAAATATGAAGGCCACTTCAAATCAATCATTGTCGAATTCTTTTGAATTCCGGATATTGATTGATCTTTTTTTTCAACTCATTACATTTAAACACAATTGGACGAAAACCAAGCAAATCCGACTTGCCTAATTCGACCGTTTTTCGCCCCGAAATGAATGGAATTTGATTTTGACAACTCATAATTTACGACAAAAGAAAACAACCCAATTTCTTCGACATTAAACCAAATACAAAGTTTTTATTTATATTGAGATAAATATAATTTTACTGGACCTGTTCAATCTCCCTTCATCTCAATCTCTAATCTTCGAATTCTCAATAACTGCTGCTTGGGTGATTGAGGAAAAGATTACGACTGTTATGCGCGCTCATTCTACTGTTCTCACGGTCACTCATTTATCGAGTGATAGCTTTTGGAACGTTTGATAAATCGTGATGATGCTTAGACCTACAGCTTTAAGAAACCGTTTTCAGTTGGCCATCTCAGTACCTATACATCGTATCCGAAAGTTCAGGTTTTCCAAAACCTACTATGAGCATTGATTGCTTTCAAGTTGTTTCTCTTTGTGAATCGTTGCGTGCCATGTGCCTAGCGTGAGCGTAACTATACGAGCGTCACCCACATAGCTATCAGATACGGTTTTCTCAAATGTCGAAACAAACGAGCAATGCAGATGACATGATACAAGGACAGAGAATCGTACAGGGTGGTTGAAAACAAGTTTCTTTTTGTTTTCAGTCAAATAAGGTTATCATGAACTGAAATCTTTGAATGTAGAATGAGAAAATCGATTTGTCCACATTTGTCCACATTTAACCCAAAAGGTATCTCATCACAGCGTTGACCATGTATCTTACTTACTATCTGTGATTATTTGATTTTGTAGAAGTTCTACTCTATTGCTTTGTATAATACTTATTAATTCTATAAGTGGACAGCCAACTTACGGAGTAGTTAAAGATAGTTGCATCGAAACGTTTAGGAAAATCTAAAAAAAATGGTTCTTCGTTCACCAGAATGCGTGCTGAAAAGGGTACCATAAGGTGAGGATGTATGTTTTCACCTGAGCGAACACAACGGCCATATAGGACAGATGTTGATCAAGCTGGTGCAACATCACTCTCATTTTAGAAAGTCATTTCAGTTTCCAATTTTTTCACTTATATATTGAAGGTCATGGGTTAAATTTATGTATTCCTTAATTTATCACCCACTTCCACATAGGTTCTTATTTATTTTTTTTTTTAAATTACCGTTCGAATATCCGCGACCTTGAATGTCACAATAAAATTTGTAGTAGTTTTTCGGAAGTTACAGTTCAGATTTCGATTTTCCGCGAAGAAGCATGCAAATTCATTCTTTCAACTAAATGGTTCGTGTTTTATTAGATGGCTCATTAGGTTGAACACACGTTTTCTGAAAAGCGTATATTTTTTCATTCAAAGCACGGTAAATAAGTCGATTAATGAAAATTTTCCAGCTTTATTAAATTGATAAATTATTTGGTTACCAAACTACTCACGCTGGTATTTGAAGAACTGAAAATATATTTCAAGAAACCTATAAGCTGACCTTCGAAAGTTGACCTTGAGGTGTGCGACTTGTTGAATAAGCGTCTTGTAGTGTCACCATATCCAAAACGGTTGAAACATTGAAACGTTTTTGGCATAAAGTTGAGGCTGTGATGCAACTTAATCGAGAGGCACATAAAACCGATAACTCAAGTCTTGACTAGTGCAAGTGTTTCGGCGTGAACATAAGCCCAATTTATTGCACAGTCAACGGAATTTCTCCATTACGGGGTAGAAAACGATCATATGGAAGCAACTGAAATGCAACTGATATGAAGCCGTTGTTGAACGGCCAACAAAACAGATCCCCTATTGGGGATCGTCTCCCCCGTACATTTGGCAATGGGTGGCTAAAAAACAAGCAGTTCAGCAGTTGAAGAAAGCTCATTTGCTGACTTGGTCTTCCAGTGAAATTCGTTTTACCTGATAAAACAAGGAAAAAGTTATGCCATCGAACGAGATGGACGAGAATTAAATACTACGCGCCTTGTTGTCGGTCTCCAGCACATACCGATCGATATTCATATTGCAAAACCTCTTGCACCGATAATGAAGGTTTTTAACAACTGTCACTCCCACAATGCATTCGCGAAAGTCATAATTTTCACAGTTGAAGGTGGTTATATCTTCTCACTTGAGGTCGTTAGTAGAAGACGGTTCAAGCTCATTAAATATTATAATTTTTCAAATGTATGCAGTTTCTAGATGGGTGAAGTCCAATGTCTAACTCATTCAAATACCACTGGACAGTTAGGATTAAAATGTAATCTAAGACCTTTCCCTGTGACAGAAACAGGGATTAGTTAACTGCTTCGAAAGCGATCGTCAGTGGTTACGGTGCGGTACGCATTAGAGGAAACTGGCCAATTCTGTTGGACAGACAAAACTGCAGAACGGCGAATACAACATGGACGTGAAAAATGCACAATAGCTGTATCAAATCTCTGAGTCATTTGTATAAATACGCTTGTTTTTCTGTTCCCTAATGCGCTTTTGTTATTTTACCATTGATGCACAGGCAATGATTTTCAAAGTCGAGAAATCGTTCGTTTGAAGGCGATCACCTAATAGAATCAAAGACATTGGTGATCAACGTTATGGGTATGTGGCATCTGTTGTAGAACAAAATCATATTCAACCCCATGCGTGAGGCTCGGAGCATTGAGATTTCGTACGAAACGAATGTGATGAAAGTCAAGGTTTAGGCGGATTGATCAATACCTGTATTTGTTTGGTTAAAAATAAGTCTTGTGTGCTGTCAAAGTGTTAACCAGTGAAAATCGTTATTTATAACAAGTTTTACGACGCAATTATGAATTAAGAGAACGAAGCAGTCACTTTCATATAAAGATGCATGCAGTCTATCGTGTAGTCTATCAGCGTAATAAGACCAGATATTCCACGACAATGTATTTACCAAAGAAATCAGAACGTATTCTGTGTTCGGTTGTCCACAAACTTTATAAACACTGATTCAACCAATGAGTGATTGTGCTTTGCAGGCAATTAAGCAGTCAAATATTGGACGAATAAGTACGGAATTTTAGTCGTTGTTCCGCGGAATAATTACGTGAATCCCTGCTTCGTGATCACTGCATAAACTTTATGCAGACATGTACCATTCTCGAACAATTAAAATCAATATTTTAATCGATACGATGATTGAAATATTTAAGCGATAGTTGTTACTAATTTTCAGATCGTTACATACATTTCAGTGAAAACAATTGATCTGGATCAAATTGTGTCCATGAATTTGTTTTTATTTTGTCCGGTTCATTGGGCGCCACATGTACCATACCCACATGCATTTGAATAAAAAAAATACCACGCTGCCCTTAGTTATTTTATGTCTGTGGCTGTCAACAATAAAAACATGGTGGATTGAAACCCGGATGGGACTGGTGTGCACTGTTCCGTGGGACCTCTATCGGATGGCCTAGGTAAGGGAGGGGACCAGTTCGGCGCACCTGCATTCGTTGAACGACAGCTGTGCCTGCACATCTGTCTCCAACTCGCGAAGGAGGGGGGCCGAGCTACAGATAATTCATTCGTGCAAAAATAACTCCAGTCAGAGATAAGCATATGCTTAACCTGGATGCATACGAATAAGAATTAAACTGTAGTGGGTTATGCTTGCGGTTGAGGCATCTCAGATACGCCGGAATCTCACGGATACTAGTCCCAGAATAGGTTGAAAGAAGTAGTTTTTCAATAATAATAATAAACAAAGAGATGTTTGTAAAATATAGCACTGAGGTGACTGGATCACTTGGTAAAATCAAACAATTAAAAAAATAAAATATTATGCATTTACGTCATAGTTACTTGTGAGCAGTAGCGTGGAATAATTGGTATTGATTGATTTGAAATAACTGTCCTTCGAACTTCATTGTGGTGCACAATCCTCATTTCATCGACTCAACCATACATTCGGAAGCACTAGAATCGAGTTTCGCTCTTATTAGAGCTCATCAGTAGTGCATATTTACCGTCTTCATTTCCGGGATTCGAACTCGAGAACCACGCCTCCGGACCGCCTTCCATGCGATGGATTCGGAGTTCAATTCTCAGACGGATATGCTTTAATAAGAGCGAAACTCGAGTCCAGTTCTTCCGAGTGTATGGTTGAATCAGTGGACTGAGAATTGTGCGCAAAGATCAAGTCCGAAAGACAATCAGTTCAGGTCAGTCAAAACAATGATGGTAAAAGCAGGCTGCCTCTGTTTGAAAACGGTTGAGAAGTTGTCACCTTTTGCAATTAATTTACCGAATAGTTTATGGTTTTGGTTTTTTGTCATAATGCAAACATTTTTAATGGTCATACCATGGTCTGAAAAGAAGAACCGAGCAGTCCTCATATTTCAGTCATGACTTTTATGGATAGAGGATATCCGGGAGAAGATATTCTCCCTCTGAAAAATGCGTTGCTATGATACCACCACTCAGCTCGAGGATAGTGTAACTCAGATGATGGGTCTTATGCTACAGTCAATCAAGACGTTGGAGCTGGTTCGAATAAACCAATCGTTTGCAACAGGCATTCTCAGAATGAATCAGCAGACCTCACGCACAACAAATGTATAAATTGGTTTGTGTAACATTTTTACTACCTATGAACCCCGCTCTCTGGACGGATGCAGCTAGTAACTAAAGACAAAATTTGAGAATCCAATATCGACAAGAAGCCGTGCTGTCCAAGCATAGTATAAACCTCTGTCAATATAACAAAGTACACCCCATGGTTACGCTGCTTGTTTGCCCTTCCGGATTACCATCCAGTCAAATTGGTGACTCATACACAGTGGAAGATCTACGACAATAATTTTCATTGCCACAAAAACCTAGGGTGCTTCCTTGAATTATCCTAGTTGTATGATAGTAGATCCGAACCGAAAGAATAAATCAGTTTTTATCAATTTAAATTAGGCAACTCCGCTCTTCCCTCCAAGGGAGTGCAGTGATTTATTTACTGTACCTGCTCCCGGTTTCTTCAACGCAACTTTATGTGGTGATCCAGGCCCACGTGATGATGCCTACCCTGGAGCGGTGCGTTGCAATTTCTGGACACCTGCGACCGGTCGAATTCGAATGATGACGTCAATGATGCATCTACGCGTCACGGCTTCTGACTACACGTCATTGGTGGATCATCCCAGCCAATTCAAGACAGTGCAGACAGAAGCAGAATTATGCAAGCAGTACTGCGATCCGATTGGTGGAGGCATAGATAACCAATAATCTTCTTTTGTACATATTTTTTATTCGCCCTCATTTCTTCCAATACATGAATTACTACTTACTACCATTCTTGTGGCCTTTTCCTCGCGTTCCGTTCTCGTGTGACATTGCGAACCCGTGCCATTTCGGTCCACTGCTTCTGTGATCCAGTCCGTGATATGGGTCCTGTGATTCATACTACGTGGTTGGCGTTACGAATTCTGTGCGTATAACTACTACTACTACTATTATTACTTATTGGCGCCGCATGATGGAGCTTCCAACGATTGAGCAACCGAACCTGTAGGCAAGCCCATCTGAATTCGAGGAATGGGTCGAACGATTCGAACTGTGGTGCAGTATTCCCAAAGATCGTTCACAATATCAATCATCCCTATTTCTTACTGCTGGCGGCCGTGACCTGTACTCCCTGTTGAGAAACCTGGCGTTCCATGAGGTTCCGGCCAAGCTACCATACGAGACGCTGAAGTCGTTTTTGCTAAACCGCCTGCTGCCCACTGAGTTACAAGCACACGAAAGGGCCAAATTCAACTCCAACTCGTGTCTATCATGTTTCTTGTCGTGACTTCATCCTTCAGCTGAAGGATGAAGGCATAATAAAGGCATCAAGCTGCAAATATGGTGATCATCTGGAAGAACAAATGTGACTGCTTGGTGGCAGGCATCATTAGTCTAACTCTGGAGAAAAAAGATTTGACTTTGTCGAGGCCCGCGAGATTTGTGAGCAATACGATGACCCGATGAAAGCTACTTTCAGCGAAGCAGTCACATTATTCCAACGGCAAAAGACACCACTGAACTGACCTCCAGTGGCCAAGTGTACACCGAAGCCGTGTTTGTCATGTGGAGCTTACCTTCTACGCTTCAACTGCCACTTCCGAAATGCCAAGTGTCATACATGTGAGAGAACTGACCACATTTGGAGAGTGTGCAAACAGCCCCGTTTCAGTCTCGAACAGCCATCGGCCGAAGAGTAGACCAGCCCTATGCTTTCCCTACGAAAACAGAGTCAATGTGAGCACTACCTACACCAGGATGTGACATTCCAGTCGAGAACGAAGCCTAATTAAATGTGGATTTCGGTAGTACAGAATCTATCATCTCCACTGAAGTACTTTGGTCCATCTGTTCGGAAGCACAAGTTCGTCAAACAACTGTGAAAATAATTGGCATCACGGGTTAAAAACTCCCATTGGTGAGGGAAGTGTCGCTATTGGTTCGATCAGCGACAAATCACTTTGATCCAATTCCATTTCTGGTCGCTGAGAATATACAATCCATCCTGGGTCTGAACACCTTACGGAAGTTGAACGAACCTGTGTCAATGCATTTACACAAAGCACCGATTGTTCATGCCCAGTGGTGGAGGCTGACCACGAGTAGTCCCACCAACGTTGGAACTATGTGCACACAAGCCTCGAAATCGGGCATTATTGGCCGCCGAAAGTTACACACACAATGTCACATTGCTCCTGCTCGCATGATGCAGCGAAGAATGTGGCGAGAATGGTGAAAAGTGCTATTTCATCTGCAGGCCAGAAGACGATGTCGCAATTTGAAGAACTGCTGAAAAATGTTCTACCAGAGTTAGAGAATGCCGTGCACCCCAACATCAAAGATAGACCGGTGAAAGTGCACAAACTGTGACAATTTCGATCATCACTACAATGTGTTACGTCAAAAAAGGATTCAGCAGGATACAGAAAACAAAACGACGAAGTACATTCAAACGGATTCTGCCATTACGAACGATGAATTCACTGATCCTGCATCTTCAAGTACAAAGATGAGAAAACAGTAATCCTGACGTGCCTACTACACTCTACTCGCCCTACGAAGGTCAATCGCAAAAAGAGTCCAATTAGACGAAGCTCTTTTTAACGAGGGGATTTGTGGTCATCCAGGCCTACGTGATTACGCCTACCCTGGAGCGGTGCGTTGCTATTTCTGGACACCTGCGATCGGTCGAATTTGAAAGGTGACTTCAATGACGCACGTACGCGTCACGGCTTCTGACTACACGTCATAAGTGGATTGCGACAGTCAACCCAAGACAATGCAGACCGAAGCAGAAGTATGCACGCAGTACTGCAATCTAATTGGTGAAAGCCCAGATAGCCAATGATTTCCCTTAATACATATTATGTGATCACCTTCATTTCTTCCAATAAATGAACTACGATCCGCATTCTTAAGGCCTTTTCCTCGTGTCTCTGTCACGTGGAATATATCCGTGAAGTCTGATCTTTCATTCGTGTCCGGTGATTCATATTGCGTGGTTTGAGTTCCGTTCGTATTGCTACTACTATAATTAGAATCATTGCAAATTTGCACTACCTGGTATGCTGACTACCGAGAGAATACCAGAGACTGATATCATTTTATCTTTCTTTCCTCTTGTTCATTTTCATTTTACTTTCTTGGTATTGAATACAGAAAGATACACTTTTCAAGAAAAGGGAAGCGGCCAATCAAAGGGATGATGTTCAACAGACAATGGAT
>UZAN01040941.1:15500-28387 GCA_900618425.1 Echinostoma caproni | reverse complement strand
TTTGGGAACCAATAAAATGCACACGGAGTCAGGTCTGGAATACAGAGTGAGTGAATAACCTCCTGGATGCGTTCTCCAGCCAGAAGTAGCTGACGACATCGGAACTGTGTGCAGGTGCGTTCTCAAGGTGCAGCAAAGTCCCTCGTGCTTAAGTTCACGAACGACACCTGGCAACAGCTTCCAGCAACTTCCCAAGACAGTCGGCGGCGTACTGGTTTTCCGTGACTGAACTTTGCTATAGTAGCTTTTGTACAGTAGCCACATGACCAATTTCGGCCATGAACACAGCCTCCATCTCCTTTGCCACACTGCGCTCGCGTCGTTATTTCTGAGGCGACACCTCACCTACGANTTGGTCTTTCGGTCGAAACTGTACTCGCAGGTCTCATCAAAGCAGGTGACCACCAAACTTTATTGGAACTATCCACCATTAAATCTGGCGAGCATGGCGAGGCATCAATTCATCTGAACATCTGTCTGTTCCGCAATGATCTGATGGGATGCCCAGTCTGCGCAAACATTTCTGAGGCCGAGTTTCTCGTTTAAGATAGTGCGGAGTGATCCACATGGGATCCCGACGGCTGAACCACTGTTACCCGCGCATCCTTCTCCGTCATCCCTTAGACGGCTGCAATGGTGTCCTCTGTGGTGGCCTTCACAGGTCAACCACACGATACCAATCGTCCAGGGAACGCCTGACACACTTAACATCCCCGAACTTCTTGAACACGCGTCATTACGGAAGGCAGCTCGCAAAGGATCAACACACCACTGCTCTTTCTGTACACCACATTTCTAGTGGTAGAAAAATCGTCATCATCCAGTGACATCGACCGAGTTCCATCCTTCCAGTCCGAGTATACCGACCCGCATAATTCTTTAACTGTGCCACGCTGTATATATTTGGTTCTGTGACTTTAATCACTGAACAATATTCACATTACGGTGGGATTTCCTCATCATTTTACGTTGTCCTGTCCATCTTACTCGTGACGATGGACTAATAAATTCCCTCCGACCCTATCCGCGATCTGATTAGATCGTTTTCCGCAATTTGCAACACTTGGATTCATTCAACTCCGCCCGAGACTGTCCGATTACCAGCATCTAGTTTTGTAAGGCTCTTGTTGTCACGTGCAGTTCATGCCTGTGGTGATTGCACTCCTGTTGTACAGCCGGAGTTTACTGGGTGTGCTAAAGTCTCGCGGCTGTGGACAAGGTTTGGTTTCTCTCTCGGGTTAACTGAGTACGCACCAGATCCCTTGTTGCGGCGGAACCATCCGATCGTCCGATCGATATAGGAACCCGATCGGTCGTGTGATGTTCGGGCCAGTATGGAAGAAGGATAAGTTCTGAATCCGATGCTGCTTAAGTATTGATAGAGAATCACCACAGGAGAATCACTTGTGGAGCGATGCGCCATGCGAGAAATTCGGGATGAAAAAAGTTCAAGCGGTGATGACACTGGGACAACTACTTCTAAGATACACGCACTATTTTTCCATGCTGGTTTGTTAAGAGGATTATCATAATAAAACTGTGAACTTGTATACACTATCCATTATTGAGGGCCAACACAAACCTCGTCCAGGGGAATTAGACCAACTGGCTTTTGTCGCGTTGAGCGATCTTGCTAACTGCATAGTAGACAGAATTCCGACGGAGAGAACAAACATTATGGGAAAATACATGTTTATTTCACAAAAGTGGTTCAATATATTTTATATCAAAATATGTCAGTTAACTCAGATTACATCTCAAGATATATCTAACCGGACACGCCCATCAAAACACTTTGAAAAATGTCATTACTCCAAGTAGAGATTACAGTGCACCGATTCGCGCAAAACGAACGACACTGATCGGCTGTCACCACACCCGCCCCCCGCCCCCGGTATAGGTCATCTGCAGGGTCATAATCCAGTCCAGATTTATACAAAATAAACTTGAATTGGAACAGTAATATCGAAACGGCTAATGATTAGGAACTAAAAGGTAATGTACTACCAATTACGGGCTAAGTGGTCGGGAATCATGTAAGTTACAGTCACTTTGCACGTCAGAGTGACGTACCATGCAAATCTAGCAGGGTGTGACAAAACGATGCCGGGCGGTAGTGATTCAGTGGTAACGTCAGCAAAATTATCACATTGTACATTCAATAAAAGGAAGTGAAAGTGAAAAAAGAAGATTGAAATAAAACAGTCACTCGGAGACAATCGGAGCAGGAAGCGTGGGATGCATGAATCGGGTAATGTTCGAGTATAAGAATAATGACCTTTATTCAATAAATCGTATCACGATTTGGCTAAATTAAATATATGTTAGTTTATGTTGCTGTTCTTTCTGAATAGAGCAAATAGTGAGAGAGCCTTTGTGAGATTTGAACCGGAGGTTGCACCGCAAGTATGCATTTTTGAGACACACATGTATCAAGTTGATATAGGAGACCATACAGACAGAACTGATCAACACGGGTCTCACAAACAAAAGAATATGAAACCCAATAACTACAATATAAGCTGTCTGTCATGAACGTTGGTCTTAGAAGATAAACCGCTTAGTTTGATAGACATCCGACTATCTTAAATCCAGATAAGTCACTGTATATGAAATGCTGCCCAACATGAAACAGAAAACTTACTTGATGATGATCTGATATCATCTGAACGGTAAGCTGTTCGATTTCCTCCTGGCTTTCACTGAAGCTCAAAATTTGTATACCACGATTTAGAATTGAAGAAATCACTCTACAATGCTTACCATTGAACCGCCTATCACATTCTAGTTTTCAAAGTTGGCGGTAATAACCGATTGCATCGACGAGTTCTTCAAATACTGTAAAATAACGAATGCAAACTGAAAAGGTGAAATGTACATACTCCAACGTGTGTGGACGGTACTATTGTAAACGATAAATATTACACCATTACTTCTACTGCTAATATTATTGTATTCGTTTAGACCTGGCGTTATGCGCATTCTCCATTTAGAAATTACACCTCTCCGTTTTACGGATCCATAACTTTCGGGCGATGTGATCGAGTACGTTTGCAAACGTCCAGGCAAGTAAATTTGGATTTACACTCACATAGATGTCAACCAGCGTGCGCGGTACGCTCTCTTGTGCGATAGTAACTCGCATTTAGCCCCAGAAACGGAAAGAAGTGACGAGGGTATCATCGTTTGGTGCAATTGGTGGATAAGTGTCAGTGTGTCTGACTCATGAACGCTGTGACATATGACCTCTCTCTGTGCTTTTAGTCGTTTTCTATTTCATCAAACAGAGAATCGCTGAGTATGAGTATGGAACACAGATCGAATTGACCAATCCGATCAGCCTATAGGCACATACAACTGAAAACCTTTCGATGTATTCCATGGATTGAACCCAACGATCATTATGATGCGATCTGCAGGCCTGCAGATAATGGTTACTTACCTTCAGAATCAAAGTTGCTTGCGAGTAGATTGTGTCCGACAATTGATATTGATTGATGTGACCGACTATCTTTCGGACTTCACCTTCACACACGATCCTCAGGTCATCGATCAAGCCATACGCCGGGAAGCATTAGACTCGAGTTTCACTCCCTTTTTAGAGCTCAACAGTAGTGCATATCTACCGTCCCATCGTTCGGGATTTGAACTCCGTACCCATGCTATCGGGCCAAAAAAACTGACTGACTATCAATGAAAATAAAACCTCAACGAGTATGAACGAGTATGACAATTTGGTTCAGCCACGGTATGAACCGGTTGGAACAGTGGTAAAACACACGCTTTCCATGCGATGCGTTCGAAGTTTAAATCCTGGATGGGACGGTGGATATGCACTACTGATGAGCTCCAAATCATAGTGAAACTGGAGTCTACACTGCTTCCGAGCGTACGGTGGAATCGATGAACTGTAGATTGTGCTTGAAGGTGAATTCCGGAGGACAGTAAGTCACATCAATCAATAACGGTTGGGCAAATCAAAGCAGAGTTCAGTGGGAGTTGTGGCGACCTTGAACAAGCGCATCTGAGAAGACGAAAGTGTGACCGTGTTTGTCTGTGTGCTCGTACATCCACTGTGTAGATCACTTTAATTAGTAGGAGCATATGTGGCTTTGGCTTCATAGTTGATTCGCACGTTCCAAGCACTGTTCGGTAATGCACGGTATCAGTGAAGAGTGCAAACCGACCGGGTTTGTTCGTACTAGGCTATTAGCTTCATATTACGGAGAATGAGGTCTGACTTCTATCAATAGTATGAGTGATTTTCAAGATTTGATAAAAAACGCAACGAAATGTTGCAAACCAAAAGATCATGTTCATTCTGTTTACATTTAGTACAATTCGTCCAGTTTTCTCATCTTGACCAGTTATAGGCGACTGTATATATTTACAATCCTTCTTTGAAAATCATATACTCTAGTGCAAATTGATCTCTTCTGAGCAGAAAGGGTATTCACTACCCGTAGGCTTTCAGCTGATCCGAAATGAACAACTGCTAATCACAATGAAATCCGATGTTCAATACCCCCTATAAATGAAAATATAGTATCCGGCACTTAGCCGTTTCCGGCGATTGCTTCATTAAGCCCCGAGTTTTCCACTTCGTAAATACACGTAATCGGTTAGCCACAAAAAACAGAAAGAATGCGTTTCCCTTCCTCCCTCATTGATTGGAATAACACTATCAAAGTACGAGGAAAAAGTGGATATTCCTCAGCCTAAATCCTTAGCCCAAATATGCGCTGGGCTTCCTGTTCACGGAAAGGTAACATCGATCGATGAATGAATGAATGCTTCCTGCACAACATATTAAAACACTCCAACTCAGCAGTAAAGTTTTCCATTACGAGGATTGTTTCTGGTGAATGCGAGCAACTCACTGTGGTTTGTATCGCGAAAATACTTGAAACAGTAGGCTAGTGATCCACTCACTGTGTCACAAAAAAATCAAAGACTAGTAAAATGTAAACGAAATTCGTTGGTAAACAACTGGAAGAAACGATACACAACAATGATGAATTAAGGAAAAATGCATTCGGAGTGCAAATTGGGATAACAGCTGTTCATTGGTGACCAACAGTGACTGGAATCTGGCCGTAGAAAATTTTGGTGAATAACTCGCAAACAATGATCTTTATTTGATTTCAATAATTTGACAAACATCTTCGCTATAGCTAGCTTTCTACACATCGTGATCAAAGCAGGAAATCTGTCCAGGTTGAGTTGAATACACCTTTGGCGAAATATAAAACTTCTGTATCACAGTAACCAGTCACTCTTGTTATGAGGAGTATAGATAATAAATTATTATTATTATTATTGTTATTATTATCAAGAAAAACAAACAATGTAATGAATAATCTTAATATTGCAACTTCGTTCTCGGGCAGTTACTGTTTTGTGTGTTTCTATACCGGGTAGAAGGAAACGGGGCTGATTCAGAAGTACATGTGCAGTGCGGGAGTGCGTGAAGGTCAATTCCGAAAATTTCCGATGACCTTCCACGTACCATTCATTCATGTGTCACTCCATGTTTTATCATGACAACATGGTTGAGTCCATGGTTGGGCTCGTCACGTAGGTTGAAGCAGAGCCAAGTCAACTGGAGTGCGGCAACCATTTTCTCCTGTATACATTGTGGGAGGTTTATGACTGTGGATGCCACTAATTCTGCCGTTGCCAAATGACTTCCCGAACGGATTTCTCCCGATTTTGGGGCACTTTGTAGATGAATATATGGACTGAAAGTATTGTTATCTGTCTGATGCCAGGTATCTTCGAGGTGAGCCACAATAGAACTTGTTACTGTTTTGATGCATCCCGTGCTGTCTGATCCTTTGTGAAAACAATCTCATTGTTCGTGTTCGTGTTTCTTCACCTGCCAAACATGTGCGTATGGAAGAAGATGTAAGCATCAATACGAAGAGGATAGAAGCTTATCTCTGAGGTTTAGACAAAGCTGTAGTCGGCATGCACATGTTGCACACGTTGGGGTGGAGGCGAGTTAAGTTCGTGTGATTGATTTTTCGAAAAATCCGCCCAGTAAATCAGTACTCGAGTTTCTTTTGAACGGGAGCTGTAGGAAAAGTGAGTCCTGTTTGGCCGAGAGTACACTTGGTAGGTTGGACTTTTCTATGATGTTCACGATAAAACGTCCCGGGTCTCCAGTATTTAGGAGTGGGTACGCAGGGGGGTTGGACATTTTTGACTGTTCCTCCACCAGATCTTCGGACAACAATCGAGTTCTGCAAGCCAGATATGATATTGAGTTTCGTTTAAATCTGATAGGCAAGAAACCTTTAAAATGACTGTAACAAGTCCCATTGAGCATGTGTATGCCACATTTATCAGGATAACCTAATGTTCCCTCTTCGATGTCATTCTCCAGTGATTTTGTTTCCTAATGGCACTTCAGCTGTGCGCCTCGAAAAGGAGCACATGAATTCAGACACCAAAAGACTGGGTCGCTTTTGAAATGTGTGAAACTGGATCGAATCCTGTTGCGTCGCTGATAGTAAAAACAAAGCAAAGCCTCCGTATCGCCTTTGTCCTCAGATGTCTGAGCTTCTTCGGGGAGTGCCACAAACTTCAATTCTCCGACCTGAGAAAAGCTGAAAGTGTGCACGAATGTGTGAGCTTCAGTTGTTCCGAATGCCCAGTTAAAAACCAAACACGAAGTCCGAACAATCAGTGTGGACTCTGAAATTAAAAATCCATTTGTGGTTGCACCATATAATTTAACAAAAGAAATGTCAGCACGCACATGTTATTCTGTGCAGAATTTTCGAGCGAATTACAGTAATCAGCTCCTGTCTGGCTGTACACGAGAATTGTTTGTTTGATTTAATTTGAGTGTGTTATTTAACTTTTTCATGAGAATTTCGCTTTCAAACAGGAGTACAAATGATAATTTGAAAAATAGGATTTTATTGTCCTCCGTTATACCCCTAAGGGAACAGTGGCGAACAGTTGATAAACGTTTTTCTCACAAATGTGACCCGTCTCTTTGTCTTTGTGTGCCGCGCTGACTGAATTCCGGTGGGATTCAGAATCGAGCTGGACAAATCACTGACCATAACAGGAGAATTCGGGTTATTTTATAAACTAACTAAACACGAATACGCAATATGCTGTCTGATATGCATTTTTGGGGGAAAAATATGCCTCGTTTAAATTCCAGAGGGGTTTCTATCGATCTGCATTTATCTTCTGTCCTGCACACGCTGACAAAATCAGATATTCGCATAGCACGCACACGTGTCCGTGACAGGGTTTCCAAATAAAAATGGAGTGTGATATATGTTGACTGAAGTTTCACAGTTTTGATAGCTATCGTATATTGCTTTTAAACCATGTTGTTATTTGAGTTGCAAAGTGAGGTACCAGGGAAGAGTTTTTAGCCCATCGGTTGTCACAATCCACAGGGGGAACAAAGATTTATCAGATTTATTTGCCATTCTTTTCTGAGAAAAGAAGAATATTTGAAAGTTCGCAGGGATTGGTTGAGAAATACGCAGGAACTGTGATTAGCCGGTTTGAAATAAGCTCCGTGTTCATGATGAAATGTAATACAGAACACAGTCTATCACAGGTTTACAACTTTTATCGCAAATGGACCATGAACCATGAGCCCTGTGTTGTCAGCAGTTTGTACTGGAGACATGAAAACACGGAAACCCAGAAAGTTATACTTTTGCTAGAAAATTGTGCTACTATATCACAGAAAGCACATTTAATCGAATGAATGCCTGTGCGCAGTCTATTGGAGTTTGTCGCTGCCTTCAATAGTTAACTCCAGATAAATTCTTGCCACTGATTATCCTGGACTGTTCACCCTACCTGTATTGTTTTCCGTTTAACGAAACAGTGCAGATCAGCTCTATGGGTATAACAATTCCCCCGAAAGTTTCGGCAGGATGACTACGATCGGTGTTCCCAGGGATGTTATGCCAAGTGCTTGTTCAAGACTGGCAGAGAGACCTATGTCTGCACTCACGCTCTGCGGNGCTCTGCGGTAATCAGCTGGAAGTGTTTGAGAACTTTAAGTACCCCGGAAGCTTGATCAAAGCTAGTGCTAGTGTTGGAAAGGAGATCACATCAGGAATAGTGAAACCTAGAACAGATTTCACCAGCCTGTGATACCTGTGACGTCGCCATGATATAAGTTAATGGCCTCTAGGAGCGGAGAATGCGACCATCGATGTGTCCGAGATATTGCTCGCGTCTGGTTAGCAATGAGAAAGTTTGTCGTCGGTGTTTGGTTATGGATAGAAGCTCTCTAAAAACATAAATCGATCTACATCTCCTCTGATGTCTTGGTCAGGCTTTGTGAATACCGATACCCATCGTCCATCTTTTTGTGTCCTCTACGCATGTGCTCAGCAAAGTTGGGACCACGGCGTAGAATTATGAAAAAACTAGCTTCGGTTGGTGCCACCCGCATTACAGGGTGGGGCTCAAGCGATGAGAATTGTCGTTGGTTAGAGAGGCTGAGAGATATGGCCCAGAAAAGAAGTCAATCGCACGAATGTTGTACCGTCTGCCTGTTTAAATCCGTTACCCTATACAAAAGCAATGAAAGAAAACACGAAAAAATATATAATGATTATGATGGAGCAAAACGAAAAACTATTATTGTTGTACTTCATCTTCAATGTCTGACCCCTCTTCATACTCTGCTTTATGCCTCAACCCCCTCCCCGGTGCTGTTATTTGTGCTGTTCCTGGGCCCTTAGCTTACTCACAAGCCAATGATATACAGGTGTTCACCAAACTCGTGCAACATCAACCACATTTTGAAAACCCATTTCAGCTTGTAATATCATGGTTATATACAGATAGCTATGAGTAAAGTGTATTTATTCCTGACTTTATCTCCAACATCTGTGTTCTTGGTCCATTTCTGTCACCATTTGAATGTGCGCGACCTTGAGTGTTGCTATAAAATTGGCAGTAGTTCGAAAGTTACAGCTGATTCCTGATTACAGATGATTCCTGTCCTATGAGAGTTTCTATTAAGTTGAGCACACGTATTCTAAATTTTTGTTCTTTCTTCATTCAGTGCACCGTAAATAAGCAAATTATTGATAATATTCTAACTTAAATAAATTACTAAATTCTTAGGCTAAAAACTACTCACGCATTATCTCCTATATTGGAAGAACTGAAAACATAGTGCAACACACGAAAAAGTTGATTTCGAAAGTTGACCTTCAGATGTGCGGCTCGTTGAATAAGCGTCCTGTAGTGTCACCATGCTCAAACCGGATGAAAATTTCACAAGGTTTAGGCATATAATTAAAGACGAGAAGCAACTCAAACGAGAGGTGCATGAATCTGTTGGCTCAGTTGATATCTCGTGGTAGCGCTTCTATGCGAACATAAGTCCATTTTGTTGCATATTCAACGAAATTTCTTCATCAAGACAAACTGTGAGGGAGAAAACCGGTCATAGCAAAGTAAGATGATAGTTGTATTTGATTGCAGCAGAGAATAGTTGCACTAAACCAATCTGGATGATAGTCTGGGCTGATTAGCCATTTCCTCCCCACGTTTTCGTTCGGAAAATGATGGCTCAATTTGAAATGCAGCTGAGGCCACGTAATATAAAGCTGTTATCGAACACCCAACAAAGCATGGCGCGTATTGATGTCACCAAGAAATTCAAATCGCATCGCCGGCCCATTTGATAATGGGTTTCTCTCACTGGTGGCCAACGAGTAATTCAGCATTATGGTAAAGCTGATCTACTGAACCAGTTTTCTAATGAATTTCTTTTCATCTGTCAAAAGAATGAAATATCTACACCGTCTAACGAGTTGGAAGGAGTATGATTATTGAGCGCATTGTTGTTGGCCTCCTGCAAACGCCAATTCGGCCATAGCAAACTTTTCTGTACTGATAAGGAGGTTTTCTATAACGCCCACTCCCAACATGCATTCGCGAAAGTCATACGTTTCACATATGAAGTTAGGCATTTCAGCTCGTTTGAGCTTGGTGATCGAAGACGGTTAGACCTGAATAAATATTATTTTTCCACATTTATAAAGTTTCTAGAGGGGTCGATTTCAATGTCAAATTCGTTTTATTAACGCGCAGCAGCTGGGATTTTATTTTAATCAGAAACTTTTTCTCTCTATCAGAAGCAGGGATAAGTTAGCTACCTTGCCACTGATCGCCGGTGTTAAGGGTGTGCGCTGTATTAGAGGAAAATTGGAAATTATGTTTGGCAGTCAACTTGGTGGATTCCATCCTAAAGCGACGGCCTCCAGGACTCAGAAATGAAGAGGAGCAAATGGAACATGGACGAGACTAAAGTGCAATACCTGTGTAAAGCCTATGGGTCATTTTAATAAATAAATTACGGTGAGGTTTTCTATTGTGACCTTGTTTTCTTACAACTGATGCATTAGGAAAAGCGGTTGAAATCGCTAAAATGTACATTTTAATGACATGTGGCTAATAGAAGCAATTACACAAGTGTATATTGTATCAGATATGTTGCGTCTGATGTGGGGAATACCATATTCAATCCCGTGAATGAGGCTGGAAAAATGAAGCATTGAGATAAACAAATGTGATGTAAATCAGGATGTTGCACGAGTTTGGTCAATACCTGAATATATATATATATATATCATAATAAGTAGTATGTGAATGACTGGACAAAATTTCGCTGGAAGCACACGACCGGTTTTACGGTTTTTACCGCTCGTCAGGCATGCATATCCGGTAATCTTTCGTCAGTTTATTCATGTATTTGTACCCAGGAATTGTATTTTCGTCACAATAACCGTTTTTGCAGACAAGGGGAAAATGGTCCTTTCCTTATCACGCTCAGTGTCGAGCGGCACGGGGTGCTCTAAAGCAAAATTGATACATCGGATGCGGTTTCTTCTCTAGTTTAATTCATCTGAAAGTCCCTATATGAGAAAGCCGAAGACGTATAATGCGCAATTATTGATGGTTTTTCCACTTTTCAATCGGTACCCAACTCTCTAGCTCCAATAGTTTCGTTGTCCCACCTCCATTCTTAAATTGTTTTCTGATTACTTTTCGCACAAATATCAGTATGTTAAATTAGGGCGAAAGACAGTCAACAGTATCCTTTCATAGTTCGGGTGTACTTCAAATTGATGTCCTATCACCCCATCCTTACACGACATATATCAGTGACTCATCTTCACTCCGCCTCTGATGATGATATCGCCACTTCTGATTCTGTAACTTAACAATCAGTTCTAACTAAGCACAACACGAACCTATCCCACCTCGTATCTTATTCTTCATTTATCTGGTTTTAATCTCAATCCTGTAAAATGCCGTGAATGTATTCTCATTTTAAACCGTTCACCATCTCCATCCTCTAATGTATAAATTCAGGGAAAGTTGATGAGCAGGCTCGGCCAAGTGAACTATTTGAGTGTCACACTTGATAGTAACCTTCACTTATTTCTATATACCCAAACAGTTGCTAGCAAGGTGAAAGTTGTTTAATTTTAAATAAGAAGACTTTGCTGCTTGGGTTCTGATTTGTCGGTGATAGATAATTTTGTTCAACAATGTGGCTTTCCTATACAAATTTATGTAATGCTTGTATTAGTAGTACTAGTAGTACGCACGGAATTTGGAACACCAAACACGCAGTATGAATTACGGGACCCAAATCAATGATCAGCTATCACGGACTGGATCGCAGAAACAATATCCCACGACAATGAGACGCGAGGAAAGGCCACAGGACTGGCAGTAACCAGTTCGTTTATTGGAGGAGAAATGAAGGTGATGAAATAATATGTACAATGGGAGATTATTGGTTATCTGGGCTTCCACCAATTGGATTGCAGTACTGCTTACATAATCTTGCTTCTGTCTGCATTGTCTTGGATTGGCTGGCATCATCCACCAATGACGTGTATTCAGAAGCTCTGCACGTGCTATTGACGTCAGCATTCAAACTTGATTGATCGCGAATGTCCTGAAACTGTAACGCGCCGCTGCAGTGTAGGCGCCATCGTGTAGGCCTGGATCACCACAGTTTCTAACTTTGCTATTCAAATGTGTGGCGGGAAAACAGGGTTTTCAGTAAACTGTGGGTTTGATGTTTCTATAAAAATATAGTTTTATCATCCCAAGTCCACTTGTTCTCCCTGCTATGATACTGCTTTTATCGAATCCTTGTAAATGAACCAATCCATGCTCCGCAAGACAAGATAATGTTTTTAATTTTGAAAAGAGTAACAGCCCACGCGTCATCTCTTTTCAACTTGTATTCATTTAAATGGCGTTGACCTAAAGCCTACGATATTATTACTACGGCACTGATAAAAAAAACGTATTTGCGACCAATCGCAAAGTTGTACTATTATTCACTGACTTTCCTGATTTATTCATTTTATTGAAGATACATGTTTTAAGAGGGAGAAAGCGGCCAATTAAAGAACTGTTATTCAACACACACGGGAGAAATAAATCAGAAAGCGGTAATGGGATTCAAGCACACGTCCCCGGAAGTGATAATTTGGTGACGTTAGTACTCGGTCATCAAATGAGTATTCTTCGCATGAATACAACTAAAGCCAAAGTTGGAAACTGTTAAAAAATAATGGGTTTTTTTCAACTTGGAGAATGGAGCACAGCGCATCACTACAAAATCCGATCAGCTAACTGAAACTTTCTGAATTCTGTAGACTGAAATCTTGTCATGGCCCGTTGGTAATATCGCCATGTTATGTCCCCAGATGAGGTATGTTCGATTCCGTGTCACCACCTCACTTTCCCGAAAATGTATCAATGTATATATTTCCAGTCGGATGAAATAAGTATGAGAAGACCAACAAGCGATACACTTTTACAAATAAAGAAACGTACTGTTTCGTAATTTCCGA